>OY987212.1:36774904-37062233 GCA_963920805.1 Primula vulgaris | reverse complement strand
GTCGGGCCGTTGGTGGTGCGGTACTCTCTCTCTTTATATGTATGCATATGTGAATGTGTGTGATTGTGTGTATGATGACATGTATTTTCTTTTTCATGGAAAAAGTCTTTTAAAAATGTAACTCATGAAAGCCATCAATATGGGCATATAAATATTTTGAAACTCCTACAACTTAATTGCATTCAAAACAAAACAAAACCAAAGGTTTTTTTCCAACAATAAACTGTAATTAAATTCATTGCACTGGAAAAAAGACCTACCTTATTTTTTGACTGTCCATTATTGCCTCACCTTCTGTGTGATTATACTTGACTGCTTATGTATTTATCCTTTCCTATTTGACTACCATGATTATCAGAATTTGCTTTTCAGACTCCCACTCGTATAATGAATATATCGGTACGTAATTTTCTTCCCGATCCTCCAATCTTTTAAGCATTTTTGTTAAAATTACAATAAGTTTCTTGTTCTCACAATAAGTTTTCATTTGGTGTTAAAATTTCACAACATTGACCAGAGTGTAAATATTCATAACATAAATATGTGAGGATTTTTTTAGTTTTTTACAGTTTCGTTCTCTGAATTATGCACATTTTATAACTATGTTTCAAGTTATTAATTAGTCAAGATCGTAGAACTCTTCCATATACAATACGTGAAATCTAGTTTATACTTGTCGTCCCTTGTTGTTCTTTTGTTTGGATTCAGGCCATTCGGCGTACGAACAAGGGAGAATGATTGGTTAATATTTGGTATACTCGTTTCTATTAATTATAGACCCTTTAATAGTGGGAAACGTAAAGGCTCTGAGAATAACATTTTTATCCATCGATTTTGGGGGTCAGCCTTTCATTCGATGCAAAGCTCAAGTTGCTAATTTAGAGAGCAGAAACCAACGTGGAATAAAATCCTAAATTAAACAAGGGTTAATAGCCAAGCTTCCTTCACCAAAGTACCAATCATCCCTTGATTGAACTAACTTACACTCCTTGGAGAGGTCAAACACCACTAGATAAAGATGAAAGAAGTCGAATCTGTATTTATTTTATAAATTTATAATAGAAATAGTGAGCCTGCTTCATTTGATTGATTTTTACCATATTTTAAATAGCCAGATCGCCAGCGTAGCGTTTTTTCGAGAGAAACGCTAAAAATGTAAATAGCGTTGCTACATAGAATATGTACGTAATTAGACCATGGATTCTAAGTTAACTGTTGGGTTTTTTCTATTAAGTACTAGAATAGATACTGATCTATAATTGTCCCAATTGAAAATGCATGTAAGATTTGGAACACGAACTTCAAGTTGCCCTTCGAGTGTTTTTACATATGTTTGATAATCACGACTAGTGTGTATGTTAACTTGCTACATTTAATATACATAAAATTTCGTTGACTGCAGTGTTTTTAGATACGTTTGGTAAGTGTTTTTCTTGGCTTGTTTAGAAAACTCAAATTTGTTATTCGTAATTTGTTTTGGATACTTAATAAAATTTCCCTTTCTGATTGTTCTCAGGTGAGCTCAACAATTCTGCATGGAAAATCTGGTGTTCTCTTTTGTTCATCTTGTATTTTTTTTTACCCTTTTCAACTACTTCCATTTTGAAATGTTTTTTGAAATGTTTCTAAGCCTAATCTCTGTTTAGAAACTGATAGTTTGTATGTTGTAACAGTACCTTAGGATGCTGTCGACAATATTCGGAAGATAAAGAGTTGGAAAAGGCAAAAGAAATGAGAGAAGACAGTAACAAAAAAGTTATCTAGTGATGGCCGAATTATGGAAAAGTTGAAGACTTTTTATGGTTTGAATTAACTGTTTTTTTGTTAATTTCAATGTATTTCATTATATGCTTGTTTGGACTACACTGTTTGGTTATATTTTGGTTTAAATTTAGTTTTTTTGTGACATAAACCGTTAAAGTAATGTGAAGTGTCCTAGTAGAGTAATCGTTGATTTATTGTTCAGTATACTCTAGAACCATGCCTTTCTCAATCGTATACAATGAGAGACTTGTGTAAGATTAGTTACATTTCTACTGGAACTTGATTATTGCGCTTCAAGTCTTTACAAACAAAGAAAGTTTTAGAGCAGGACGTTCTCCATGGTGGGGGATGAGAATCATGGGAGGTTCATTTTTTTCTAGTAAAGTTTTATAAACTAGAATCATGTATACGATATTTGGCTTCGATATTTCATGGGATGAGAATCATGGGAGCTGCATTTCATATTTCAATGTTGGAAGAATTAGTGATATTTTCTTTTAACAAATCATCTTTCTACAGTATAGCGTTAACGAAGCCTTCGATATTTCTAGGGTATTTTGTTCATACAATTCTTGGGCCCTTTTTCGGAATAATCCTTAAAATTATAATTTTTCAGTCCGCACAGGGGCGGCCCAGGTTCAAGTCCAGTAAGTCTTGGGTCTGAGGCAAAAACTGGGATGGGGCAAAAAATACTTTTTATAGTGGGTCTTGAACAAAAAAAAAAAACTGGACTGCGTCCTGGGCAACCTACAGTACTGGCCCGCCACTACGTCCACACAGACCACACCCCACCTATTCACCAACCCCAGACGCCTCACCTCCCAGCTTTAAAACTAGATCATTTTAATCATTATACAAAACACATGGCCTTAGGCAACATTTGCAATTCATGTTTTGGAACTGTCGTCTCATATATATTGTGTTTACCATCAGGCAATTGATTGAACTCCAGACTACATGAGAAATCTGGATCATATTTGGCTGGAAACTCGTTTCCCATATCAAAATTTCTGCTTCCCGTTTCTCGCTTCCGTATAGAATTTAGATTTTTTTTTTCCTGACGTTTCACGTTTATGTTGCACGTTTTCGTTTCTCATCGTGTCAACTATGGTTCGGACAAATGTATTAAAAAACTCGTCTCAAAATGCGTTGATACTCGAAAAGCTCAAATTCTAACAAATAAATTATAACGACTCGGTCTCACAGACCGAACCGTCATGCCGTATCAACAATATTGTCCGTTTTGACACAACTTTTCAGGGGGGTCATCCATCCTGATACTATTCCAAGCTAAACACACTTAACTGTGAAGTTTCGTCCTCGTTTTTGTGCCGCACGGGTTTAAAAGAGCTTGTTAATAGGAAATGGATCTTTAAGTTTATATAACACACGGATACTCTCATATCTGAGCGATGTGGGACTGACGTACAACACAACACCGCACCACAGAAATTCCTTCCTGTAAATCCGGGTCGTCACATAAATTGTCAGTTTTAGCCTAAAGCTAAAAAAACAGCATTTTCACACGTCAATACTCAGAAAAACACGTCTTACAACTCAAGAGGGTTAAGCTCAAAATATGCTAATATTAGTTATTCATAGTGTTTTGAACAAATTATATTCATGTATTTCAGAAAACATATAGATTTACATTTTTATAGTAAAATTTAATCTTAGATAAAACTCATCATTTAACGTTGGGTTTTTCTTTTGTGTCGTTCTACATTGAACGGTATAAAGTATCGTTAAATAAAAAACCGTTTGATCATTTACTTTAGATTTAGACCTTAAGATTTAAGAATAGAATAATAATTTAAATGTTTTTTTTAATAAGGTTTTAAATCATACGATTCAGATTTAATATAAATAAAAGTAATAAAACGGTTTATGAAGTAACGATACAATGTTCCACGACAGACTGCAGTGCAGGGTCTCATTTAACGTTTTAAAAACATTGGTAATGATAAAGCAATGTGATATTAGAAAGAGTTGAATAGAGGAAGAGTGTGATTAAATTCCACATTTAAGGTCCCATGGGAATTGGTAAAGTCGGTAGTAGTAGTGTTATAGAGTCCAAGATCCATTTACTCCCAACTAACTACATTTGATACATAGATAGAGAGATAGATATAATTAGAAATTGGAGTTGGTATAATAATTTATGGGTCACCTGAACCTACCGTCGTCGAAACGGCCCCATCGGCAATACCGACTGATAGATCTAATCTCACTCTCTCTCTTAATCTCCATCCTCCTCTTCCTCCTTCTCGTCTTCACTCCTTTAGGTGACTCTTTCGCCTCTTCTGGCCGTCAAGCCCTCCTCCGCTCCTCCTCTGATGATCCCCTTCTCCGTCCCCAACTCGTTGCCTCCGCTGAGGCTGGTGTTACTTCAGCGATCAAGGCGTGTCCTGCGGAGGCGGTGGATCATATGCCGTGTGAGGACCCGAGGCGGAACAGTGCGTTAAGTAGGGAGATGAATTTTTATAGGGAAAGGCATTGTCCGGTTTTGGAGGAGACGAGTTTGTGTTTGGTTCCGAATCCGTTGGGGTATAATGTTCCCGTGCAGTGGCCCGATAGCTTGAATAAGGTTTGGGTTTTTTTTTAGCTAGTTCTTGTTACTAGTTACTACATGTGTATGATTGGGAATGTACTTGATCAGGTTAACTAACTTAGGGATTGTTTGGATGTATATATAATTGCAAAATTATACTAATTATTTGGGAGTATACTGTACCTTTTACTAATAGTAGCTATGAGCGTGTTTGGTATAAAAGATAAGTATGCTTTTTGTAATCGGAATTTTGAACTGTAGTTGATTCTAGTGTAAAATGGGTGAAAATGTATTTGGTTCCGCATTCTAAGGGGTATCGTGTCCCGGTTCAGTGGCCTGATAGCTTATATAAGGTTTGCTTTTTTGCTATATTCGTTAGTTTTTGTGTTTATTTGGATTTGAATGTATGATAAGGGGAGTAATTAGGCATAGGCTAAAATAGGACTCCAGAGAAAGAAATGATTTTTTACCATGTATATTGGGAAAAAAAATATCGATTTTATCCCCCACTGTGTATGATGTTTAGTTGGGAATGTACATGATCAAGTTAACAAACAAGTACTATGGGCTTATTTAGCTACAGTGAACAAATAGAGGTAAAAGATTACTTCTTTACGTAGTTATTTGGATTCTTGCAGTGAGTAATACTGTTACTAGTTACCACATGTCTATGATTGGGAATGTACTTGATCAGGTTAACTAACTAACGTAGGGATCGGTTGGTTGTATATAATTACAAAAGTATAATTATATGATGGAGGGAGAATGAGGAGTATGCCTTTTACTACTGTAAAATTATCTATGGCTATGAGTGTGTTTGGTAGAAAAAGAAAAGTATGCTTTTCGTAATGGAAATTGTGAAAAGTAGTTGAAATGAATGCTCAAAGTGAATGTTCGTAGTGAAATTTGCTATCATGCCACCAAAGCAAAAAAAATTATCAGAACTTGTGACTATTGAACTCAGTTTTATGGCGAAAAGTTATTTATTGTTATAACTTGCTGACAAATCTATCACCTTCACAATTGAGGTCCCTAATTTAGGTATTCTGTGTCAATTCTTGATATAACATACAAAGAATACTATCTATGCAACCTTTAGTTTCTTCTTTTTGACCAAAAGGCTGGAATTAGTATTCTATAATAGATTGATGTTTACGGTTTACCCCCAATGTTTCTCTTATCTTTCTTTTCGGTAAGTTACATTTGCTACGTATTCGAGCTTGTGATTTTACTCTTGCTTGAACAGATATGGCATAGCAATATGCCACATAATAAGATAGCTGATAGGAAGGGCCATCAGGGATGGATGAAACGGGAAGGGCCATACTTCATTTTTCCAGGGGGTGGCACAATGTTCCCAGATGGAGCTATTCAATACATTGAGAAACTTAAACAGTATATCCCCATAAATGGGGGAGTTCTGAGGACAGCTTTGGATATGGGATGTGGGGTAAGGACTGAGAACTTTTTTCTAGATTTCTTAAATGGATTACTTTATTATTTTAAAATAATGTTTTATCCATTATCCGTGGCAGGTTGCTAGCTTTGGAGGGTACCTTTTGAATGAGAACATTTTAACTCTTTCGTTTGCTCCTAGAGATTCACATAAGTCACAGATACAGTTTGCTCTGGAAAGAGGTGTACCGGCATTTGTTGCCATGCTTGGTACTCGTAGACTTCCATTTCCTGCGTCTTCGTTTGACTTGATGCACTGCTCGCGGTGTTTGATCCCTTTTACAGCATATAGTAAGTTGTTACATGCACTATTATCAAACTGTTTTGCATATCAAATGATCACCTTTTTCCTATATGTACACAAATTTGCAATGTTTTGAAATGGCTAATTAGTACATTAACCTAAAGCTTATTGTTCTATCAGACATCAGTACACTCCCATTGATTTTGGCATAAAAGGTTAGTGATAAATTACCAGTAAGTTAGTATACAGAAGCAATCATTGTGAAAACATTTGTTTACGAAATTAACTATTAAACATGAATTATTCTGTTAATTTAGATGGAAGTAGCCTGATTGATCCATTTTTGTTTGGGTATACATCACACATAAATAAATGATCGGTTAATGTTCAAAATCGATAATTCATGATCGGTTAGTGGAGAAAACAGTAAAAAAAACCGTGGAATTGTTTTTGCACATTTTCAAGTACGTATATAACACTCATTGTTAAAAGGGTACATTACCTTGCAGATGCTACTTACTTTCTAGAAGTTGACCGGTTACTTAGGCCAGGAGGGTACATTGTGATATCGGGTCCACCTGTACAGTGGCCTAAACAAGATAAGGAATGGGCTGATCTACAAGCAGTAGCTAGAGCATTGTGCTATGAACTGCTTGCAGTGGATGGGAACACCGTCATCTGGAGAAAACCAAACGGAGACTCGTGTCTACCAAACCAAAATGAGTTTGGGCTTGAACTATGTGACGAGTCTGATGACCCGAGTTATGCATGGTAATGTTATGTTTTAAGTTATTCCTTAATCTGGATCATCGATGCATTTTCAATGGGAGTTATAGGATCTGGGGATGATTTTATTTTTTTTTGAGGGGGGGGGGGATGCATTACCTTTTTTTGTACTCAATTGGTTACATTTCTTTTCGGTAAAAATATTGCACACAAACCTATCAATTTTTAAAAATTGTTATACTAACCTATAGAACACAATTTAGGTATCAATCCCCAGAAAATCGAGAATTTAAACCACCAACTTATTATATTTTACAATTTAGGTACCAACCTACACGAAATCGAACAATTAGTATACCAGTGTGTCAGGTTCTACAAGTGCTTGAAAGATTAAAATTTAACGTTGCTGTATTAATTGTTTGATTTGTGTTGAAGATTCTTAGTACATCAGCATTATCAAACAACTAATATGTAACTACTGTATTGAGCTGAAATTTTAATGCCCATATACTAACTGCAACATTCTGTACAGATTGGTGTATAAAATATAAATTTTAATTGTTGGTGTATTGACTGTTAAAGGTTGATGAGTTTAAAAATCAGTGTATTTTGTATTCTTCCTTTTTGTGTTCAAATGATCAGGACACATAATTATATCCATAACTATACCATTTTTTGTGTCTCTTACGCTCAACTCTTCACCTAGGCCCTGATATTAAACTCAATTTTTATGGCAGGTATTACAAGTTAAAGAAGTGTGTGAGCAGGACATCTTCTGTTAAAGGAGATTATGCTGTTGGTACAATTCCAAAGTGGCCAGAGAGGCTAATGGAAATCCCATCAAGAGCCAAATTAATGAAAAACGGTTTGGATGTGTTTAATGCTGACAATAGGCGATGGGCAAGAAGAATTGCGTACTATAAAAACTCTTTGAACTTGAAATTAGACACTCCAGCAATACGTAATGTGATGGATATGAATGCCTTTTTTGGCGGATTTGCCGCTGCACTGTTTTCTAACCCGGTATGGGTGATGAATGTTGTTCCTGCTTCCAAGTCTTCTACGCTCGGGGTCATTTATGATAGAGGCCTTATTGGAGTTTACCATGATTGGTAAGTTGTAATGCCTTCTTCTTTTCCTTTTTAATGGCATGTTCTTTTTCTCTTTTTGAAATTTCATTTGCGGCGTTTCCCTTCTCATTACCAATTTTGATCCAGTTCTTTAGTCTGATTATCAAAGATCTCATTTGTGTTCTTTGTTTAGAAAGTAAACTGTGCTGCTCAAATGCTCAATTCTACTACCAACCCCATCCATACTGGGGTGATAACTGGGGGTTTTACGGATTCGTACAGTAACTTACACGCTTTTTCCCTATTTGTACACCAACCTATCGATTTTTACAAACATTATATCAACGTAACAAGTAGTGTGCTAATCATACAAGAAAGAGTAGGTTAACATGCTGTACAACATCAGGAAGAAGTGTAAAGGTTGGTGTACAAATCCGTTAAATCCCGTTTTAAATGTGATTGTTTCTCTGAGCCTGTCTGTTATTTTGCATGTTGTCTTGTTCTGGTTGCGTCCATTTTACATTTTCAAGCATTTTGAGTACACTTGTCATTACATCGCTTTTTCTGCAACAATTGAACATGTTTAATTAGCTTTGAACAAGACATTGTTTTCCTTCTTATAGAAGACTGAAGACAATAATTTTTGCCCAGCTACTTTGTGCACATTTTTTTATCTTTCTGAATCATCCTAAATTTTTTATGAAGTGATCTTTTTACAATACAATTCGAACTCTTCATCAGCTCATGTATATGGCTGGTTCTACAGGTGTGAGCCTTTCTCCACATATCCTCGGACGTATGATCTCATTCATGTATCTTCAGTTGAATCGCTTATCAAAGATTACAACTCTGGGAAGAACAGGTAGGTTTAGTTTACATTTTATTAATATTTTTTTAAACATCTCGTAATCTGAACTGTTTTTAGTTGTTCTTTTAGTTTAGAACTGCCTCTTGCCATGATGTCAGTTTTCAGTTTTCACTTTACTCGTTTAATAACCTCCAAAGTCTTTTCACTGAAAACCCACTATGTCCTTTAGATTTCATGGTTAAGTAATTGAATGGTAACAGTTAACTGTGCGTAAATTAAGTTGATTATTTTATCTAGGAGAATCCTTAATTTTCTTTGAAAAATCTGAAATGTATCTCGATTTGTTGACCACTGCTCTTTAGCAAACTTCAAGCGCAAGTAGCAACCCATCAAAACCTCAGCTCTTTAAATTTGTCAATATTATCTCTCCTATGCAGGTGTAACCTCGTGGATTTGATGGTTGAGATTGATAGAATGTTGCGGCCTGAAGGTACTGTAGTGATTCGTGATTCACCTGAAGGGATTGAAAAAGTAGGGCGCATTGCTCGTGCTATTCGATGGTCAATATCCATTCATGATAAGGAACCTGAGTCTCATTCAGCAGAGAAAATACTTGTTGCGACAAAAACTTTCTGGAAGTAAGCATTAACATCACACTAAAGCACCAATTCCTGCTTCTCGTGAAGGAAAATGCGACTTTTCCTCGGTTCTTATTTAATGTGAGATTTTCGCAAGGGTGCATATTGTTCCTTTTCATTTTCGTTAAAAGAAAAGAAAGTGAAATGGGATAATAAAATTAAAAAGAAGGTAGATATATGGCTGGATAATTCAGATATGTCTATTCGGAGTTATTTTGGGTTGTAACTTGTAACTGTAAAATAATCTTGTTGTATATTCAACTAAGTGAAAGCAATTTAGTTCAATTTCATTCACTTGCTTTTAATTCATCACATTTCACCAACAGAATAGAAGAAGGATGTAAATCAGTCAATCTGTGAATCTTGTTAACCTTACGTATACTATGTTGTATTCTTGTGCTGATTTTTTTTGACCATTTATTGTTTTATACTACCAGTGGCCTGTGTGCCACTTTGGAGTTCTGGATATTCTGATTTATTTGTTTTGCCTAAATCATTTAGCAATTTTCAGCATCTCTTATGCTTTGTTTGTTTGCGCTACAAGGGGCGGTATATGATTATTAGTAACGCTGTGTCCATGTTATAACTTGTTTGTTTACCAAATTGTATTTAGTATTATATAAGAGATAATACTATTTATACTATAATTTATATTCATAAGAGGTATAACTAATACCACTTGTATGGTGGTACTATCTATCCCACAATAGTACTTGCTACCTAGTTAAAAATTAACCCATCCGTTCTTATTTAGTTGTTCATTATAAAATTACGTGCAATTTTAACCGGTTTATAACTTGTATCAAAATTGTTAAAATAATTTTTTTTAAATCTAATCATAAAATTTAACATTTGAACTATATGTTCAAATTTTGAAAAATTTTATTCCGACAATTTTGATATAAGTTATTGGACGGTTAAAATTAAACGTATTTTCGTAATGAACAATTAAATGAAAAGGAGTAAATATATACTATTATCATATTTACAAACCAACATGCCCCAATATTAATTAATTATTGAATAAACCTTGTGGAACCCACTAATTCTTAGAATATAATTGGGAGGTACCCTTTTTATTTATTTTATTACACCAGAAACTTGATAACACTGCGGGTTCAAATTTGCTCAATTTCTTTTGCTCAAGTTTCATTAGGTTATGGTTTTTTCATATCAAATAGTGATTTTTTTTGATTTTTTTTTTGTAAATCAACGTACTATTTTATTTCTAAAGTGTTGTTAAAAAATTATTAAAATTTAACATTATATATATATTTTTAGTTATTTATTAATATTACTGCCTTATAAATTGTCAACAAAACAATTAAATATTAAAACAAGTACTTGGTAGACTTTATGCATAGTTGGTGCTTTTTCATTCAACTTATTTGCCTGCCTATCTCAAGCTGGGTGCTTTTTCACTTTTATGCTTTATAAAAGCTTTTGTTTCTTGAAGTTTCTTGTAAAAAAAAACTATTGTTTTTTGTGGCAAGTAAAAAAGCTAGCTTATGTGTTCAAAGTCTGTAACTACATAAGCAACAACTTAGTAAAATCTTGCTTACATCTGTAGCCTTTTTGGATAATCAGGGCTTGAGCATTTTCTATAACTACACAAGTAGCATTTAATAATATATTGGCATCATTCTATTATAATAAGTCAACTCAAGACAAATGAGCCTGTCAAATTTTGTCCATTTTTTTCAAAAATACCCCTGTATGTTTTTATTAATTACAATAATATCATCCTCACATAAAAAAATAAAAATAAAAATAAAAATAAAATAACAACTAATAACACTATTGTCCCTCCTTAACAACCAAACATTTTTTTAAGTCTTATACTATTTTTTTTTTGTATTATCCACGTATTTGTATCATAACTACACTTATTTTTTATATTTTAATTGCATTACGCGTCACACACGCAACGCGTGGGGCACGATTACTAGTATTGATTATATTTGTAGCCCTTTTGGATAACTAAAGCTTCATCTTTTTTCAATTAACTATTTCTGCTTAGATTAAGTTGCGTGCTTCTTCACTTATATGCTCTATTAGAAAGTTAGAATTCTCTGTTTCATGAAGTTTCCATAAAATACAGCTTATAAGCTCAAAATCTATAACTATTCAAGCATTATTAAATAAGATCTTGGTTACATCTGTAATCTTTATGGATAGTCAGGGCTTGCCTTTCTAACTCAGCTTTTTGCTTCAAACAAGATTTTTCACTTTTTTCTTCTGTTAAGATTGTTTTTACCTTGAAGTTTCAAACTGCTAGCTTATTAGCTGAAAATCTGTAAAACAGCATTTAATAAGATCTTGGACCTTTATCCAGATTTAGAGCAGCTAGACAAGTTGCTTAAAACAACATCACTCTATGATACTATGATGTCTACAGTTGTCAGTCTGGTACATTACTTTTGTAATTTCAGCAAGAAGGGGATGGAGGAGAGAACGGAGAGTGCGAGGATTAGCAAACATAACATAGAGAGAAACAATATTAATAATTATATATTCAGCAATAATACTGAGAAGAGGATCCCTGAAGATGACTACTATGAGAGCATACGTACTGGGCAACTACATGATGTATGATGGTTCTGGTGATGAAGAAGATGATGATAAGAAGCCACTGAAGAAGAAACTTTTTCAACGCCATACATCTCAGCAAATTCAAGAACCTAAATCGTAAAATCCTACTTTTATTATCTTTAAATTATAGAGAGGAAAGAAATGACAAGGATGTCTTATTATCTTCTCTCTTTTTTTCCTTAGTTTGTTTAAAGAGTGCTCTCGTCCAGATGTGAAGAAAAGATTAGAGCTCAGCCAGAGACTTTGTTTGGAACCAAATCAGGTTAAGAATTGGTTCCAAAGTCGTCAAAAACAAATAAAGGTAATGAGTACGGCCAGGGCCGGTTCTGAGAATTTTAAGTCCCGCTGCAAAAATTAAATAAAATGCCTTTTTTTTAATCCAATGATCAAAATTATTTAAAAAAAATCGCACTAAAAAAGAAATTGTATAATGTCAAATGCTTAAGCTACTATTCTTAATAAAAAAAACATCTCCTAGTGATGTGTTTATTTTCTAATATATATAAGTATAACCATATATATATATATATAACTACATATATAAATTTTGACCCCATTTTCACGTGGTCCCAATGCACAAGCACTGTTCGCACACCCCCAGAACCGTCCCTGAGTATGGCAAGACCATATTTACGCCTTGTTTAGTAACAGCTTTAAGCTCTTCTTTTGACTTTTTGCTCAAAACTTAAATAAATTTTGGTTGCTTAGCTTAAAAAAAAGACCTTTTATCTAATAATTTTTTGACTCAATAATCTTTAAGTTTGATAAACTCATCTTTTCTCCAAACCTTAGAAAATCCTGCTTATTTCCTTAAAAGCGGCAACCGAAGTCCAACTTTTGGTTTTGTGTCTTTATCAATATAAGTTGATTTATGCTTTTTTCTGGTCGTGTCAGGCACAACTTGAAAGGCAAGAGAACTCAATTCTAAAGAAAGAGAATGATAAGTTAAGGGCTGAGAGTATTTCGATTTGGGAGGCAATAAGTAACTCTATGTGCACGAATTGCAGTGGGCCTGACGATAAGAGACAACACCTTAGGACCGAAAATGCACAGTTGAAGGATAAAATGAAACGCATGTATTCCCTAATTGGAGATTTTTTGGAAAGCCCCACTTCGTCTATTGCTGGCCCAATCTCACCGGCCATGTCCAAGTCTAGTTTAGAGCTAGGTGTTGTGAACAATGGATTTCCACTGGCTGATTTTAGTGTTGATGCTGGTGGGTTTAAAGGCGTCTATGTATATGGACCTTGCTTTGGCTGCAATGGATGAGCTAGTTAAAATGGCTCAGACAGATGATCCGTTATGGTTTAACAGCCTCGAAGGGGGTAGAGATGAACTCAGCCATGAAGAATATTTGAGGGCTAATTTTAATCCTTGTATTGATTTAAGACCAAATGGCTTTGTTAATGAGGCTTCAAGGGAGACAGCTGTGGTGAACATCAACAGCCTAGCTCTAATAGACATGCTAATGGACTCGGTGATTTCTTGTGTTAAACAATTGCTTTTTTTTGTTTCTGTTTTGTTTCATCTATGTATTAAATTTGTGATTGGCAGAACCAATGGGCGGAAACGTTTTCTTGTGTAATTGCTAGTACAACCATGCCGATGTGATTTCGAGTGGTACTCGTGGAACTAGAAATGGTGCACTTCAGTTGGTATGATTCCATCAGCCTCTGAATATTTGATCATAGTTCATTGTGTAGTCAGTATGAATTGTCGTTTCAAGAATTTCCGATTTTACTTATCTTAGGAAAGCATCATGGTAAAAAATCGATTCCCTTTTTACAGAAGTGCTTGAAGACTAAAAGAACTAAATGTTTACAGACTTGTTTCCATTTTAACAGCTATATTTTTTGGCCAAAGAAATTATTTCTTCTTATTTCTAAATTGTTAACTTGGAAAATTTCTACGGAAGTTGTCGCCAAAATGCGCTAAGTTTTTTTGGAAGTTAAAAATGCGCGAATTGAAGATTACTGTTACGTGAAAGGGACAATTTAGCTCCACATAGTGCTTATCTTATGACTACTACGTTTTATCTTCAGTACTGCAAGTATTTTTTTTCCAAATCTTTTCTTTAAGATATGTAAGCAGTTTTTGCGCCATGAGTTGCTATGCTAGAACTATCCGATTGATTGAGAGCCTCTTTGGCACCATGTTTTCCTCTAGCT
Source organism: Primula vulgaris (assembly GCA_963920805.1). Taxonomy (NCBI): domain Eukaryota; kingdom Viridiplantae; phylum Streptophyta; class Magnoliopsida; order Ericales; family Primulaceae; genus Primula; species Primula vulgaris. Next base: position 37,048,217 of record OY987212.1, on the reverse strand, counting down.
TTTTTGCTTTATAAAACATAATTGTTTCGGTTTGCTAGCTTTTCTTGCTTGTAAAAAGCATGCTTTTAAGGTTAAAAAAAAGCTTTAAAATCAAAAAGGCAGGAAATTGCTAGTATTTTTCACATTTTTTTCCAGAGGAGAATACCCTTAATAGTTAATACTTAATGGTATCCAAGATATTTACTTACTTATGCCACAAAAGATAAAACTGCAACAACAGCTTCTGGCCAAGTACGGCTACTTTCTTTTCTTGTCTCCATGAAATTTGTAAACATATAAACGTAAAGAAGAATTAATCGTTCCTCTCCCATTATATCCTGACTTGCTAATCCATGGAAGCATGCAAGCTCTAATTATACTTTTGAAGTATACCAAGGTTATCACTACTTTTAATTCACCCATCTTATGATCTCTACTAACCGGAGATTTTATCTCTAGCTAAATAAGACGATATTTTAAGTTATCGTGAGAATCAACTTTGTTCTCGCACAAATAAGAAAACACTATTTATGTTTATCATCTTGTTACTGTTTGTTTGTAATACTACTTCTCCAAAAAGAAGCACCCTTTTTTTGTAGAACTTGTTATGATGCCGTTATCAAGACTGTTAGATAACTATAGTTGATTTTTTGGTTGAGAATCAATTGGAAGGTTAGTAAAACGTTTCTTGTCGTCTTTTACCAAGTTATAGGTATTGAATTCCATATTGCAACAGTTGAGGAAAATGTTTTTTTTTATTGCAAGTGCATGAAATTGCTGAAAACAATATGTTGGAATTTTTAGTCTTTGATAGTTACTGACCCTCACAAGTCACAGCAGAGAGAAAAGCAAAAAGCTAATACGAAACACGAATTTTGATAAAAGCTAAAAAAATTAGTTGTTGGCTTGTTGTTAATTAAACACTCCATTGCAACTTTAAGGTTTTTTGTCACTGCTTTTAAGCATCTCTCTGATCACAAAAGTTGATGATATATAGGCCCTTAAAGGTTTACTTTTTTCTCAACAGTGTAACCAAATGATTGTTTGCTTAATGATTGGAAAAACTTAATCTTATATGTTTATTTGGTTTTAGATGTATGCTGAGCTTCAAGTTCTGCCACCATTGGTTCCTTTTCGTAAGGCAAATTTTCTTCGCTTTTGTAAGCAACACGCTGAGGGAGTGTGGGTCGTAGTTGACGTGTCAATTAATTGCACACGTGACGATTCAGTATCAACATTCAGTAATTGCCATAGGCTTCCTTCAGGCTGGGTGGTGCAAGACATGTCCAATGGCTACTCCAAGGTAGATTATTTAGTATTTACTCTATTATATAATGGTTTATTTGCACAAATTTATTGAAATGTTGCGAAAAAGTATGCTCACTAGAAGCCCTTCAAGTTTTTTGAGAAGTTATTTTTAATTCCATTTCTTTCAGTTTTATGGATTGAAGCAATTTATGCTTTCTCTCCTCTTGTACTTTTATTTTGTGGGGGGGTTTTCCCCACTATTTTTTTTTTGTTTTTACTCTATTAATAAAATAAAAAAAAGGGGGTTTTGCCCACCAATTATTAAAAAAAATGCTTACATAACCTTTGTTTTTATTAAGTTTGTAAAATAGTCTTGGAATTCCGGTGAGAGATGAATATTGAATAGGAACGAACATGTAATAAACCAATTAATAGAGTTGGAGTATCACTTCGTGTGAATATTGTATTTGTAGACCTCTATCTGTTGTGACATTAGGAGTTGTTGATTTTTTCCTTTAAGATTTAGAACAATGTGCATGGTGTGTAATAATTGTAGTAATCAGTGTTAGAGCTCTGGTGTTTCTAATTAAGTTAACCTTTTTGATATTTAACTTGGAATTCTAGGCAGGTAAATGATGTTAACCAGCTTATAATACTAGTAAAAGTGTCTATTAACATTTATTCTGCATCTTGAAGCATATACTTCAGCTGCTATCTTGGTTCTTATCGTTAAGCTAGGTTGTATGGGTACGAGTACCGTATCCGGTATGATACGGGTACGGTGATACGACAAAAATTGAAAATTTTCGGTACGGTACGTCAATAAAAAAGTTTATTTATTTTTATATACAAGATTTAATTTAAATTTTACAATCTTAAAATAACATAATTAACAAATTTTAATACAATTTATGTTTGTATAAGGATATTTTAGTGAATGTTAATATAATTTTTCATAACTAGTGTCTAAACAAATTTAATTAAATTCATCACACTTGTTAATTATAAAAATTTCACATTATTATATTGATAATCTTATATTTTAATAATTTTTTATGAAAAAAAATAAAATAAAATTTCTCAGCCGTACTTAAAAAGTACCGGAAACGTACCGATCACGTACCCGTGCCGTACCCAAGCCGTACAAAGATGGTCAAACAATGAAAAAGTCAACGGTACTCCATTTGCCGTACCGGGTACTTCATTTGCCGTATCGGGTACTCCAAAAGAAGAAGAAATTGAAGTACCCGTGCTACCTAGTCGCTAAGCTACTGTGCACAGCCTCACTCCTACCCCAAAATGTTTTGTTATAAAAAAAATGTTTTTTCTTGTTTCAAAAAAAACGTTTTTAAGACTGTCGCCTCGTAGCTTCAAATCGCTCAACTTCATCGTAGTTATATCATATAATCATACATGAATTAATATCTAATGCTCGAGTTTCTTTAGTCACGACTAAATCTAGAGTCTTCTTCTAGATTTGTCAACTGTTGAAAATAATTTTGCTTTACGTTAAATTTCTGTTGTATTGTTGAGTGGAATGTTAAAGCTGACTTACAATCATCAGCTATCATAGAAGCAGGCTTGGGAATTTCTAATTTATCATTACAATTCTGAGGTAAATAAGTTACCATTCACGTGGGAAAAAAAGGGTCTTTCTGTTGGATTAAAATTGTTTCATGAAATGCGAGTTTACAGGTAACGTGGGTGGAGCATGCAGAGTATGATGAAAATGTTATTCATCAGTTGTATCGACCTTTGATTGGATCTGGCATGGGATTTGGCGCCCAAAGATGGGTCGCAACTCTTCAACGACAATTCTTCATTGTGAATGCATCGTCATAAGTCCATCAGCTGTTCGATTGTGGTGACCGTAGTTTCACTATAGCATAGAGAGAAATTTTGTTGACAACTTCTTGCAAATACTGTGTTAACAAATTTAAAACAGTGAATCAGAAAAAAATAATCCTTCAAATTTTTAAGTATACTCACTTTTGTTCCGAAACCATAATTAGTTCAAAATGAACTTTAGTGGAAAGATTTCGAAAAAGAATATTCCTTCAAGATCATCTTCATTAAACGAAATGAGAGGTACGTATAAGATGTGGTAAATTTGAATGTGGAACTTCTTAGATTTGTTATCAACTTTTTCTTTGATTATATCTAAATCTTTGTTGGGAAACAATACATGTGCGATTGGATGGCTGCATGTTTTGAAATGTGGGATTGGATTGTGAATGACGTGGGACCTATAAATGACTAGTCCCGTATTAACAATTCAACCATCTTTTATAATATATACTAGTGTAATACAGGGTGTACTCCTAATCCCGGGATTTTCAATCCGAGGATAGATCACAACTTATGTAGAACAAATTAACGTTTTTCAGACACCAGCAGCAGACAAAATTGGAGAATTGCATGTTTGGATGCAAATTTGCACCGTGTCACATCTTGTATTATTCTTCCTCTATTTGATCAAATTAATCAGCTCCAAAGTGGTATTTTTCAGAGTTATGGATTTCTTATATCTTTACAGAGTTGTTTTTAATGGTGGACGCAAACAGTGGAGTAGTGGACTAATGCTTCGAATGAGATCTCGAGAGCATTTTAGTTTCTGGATTACTTCATAATACAAAAAGTTAATTTAAATTACACAAAGTTCTTGATTGGTCCATGAGACTTTCCTTATTTTGTTATTTTATTGTTACGTGAGACTTGTATTTTATTATTGTTGGACTTGTTAGTAATTGCGGATATGCTCTCGGGTGTTTTACCAATTTGTGAAGATGTCACTCTCTCATGTAAATGAATAGAATATCAATATGTGCCTCCATCACATCCATTATTGAAATTATAAAGGTTAACACCTCTCTAATCTCTATTCTCTCAACACTTCATAATAGAAGTAATTGTATAGATAACTAGAGTAGAGTTGTCTCTTGGGTATCGATTAGCACCAGAACTATCCCGGATGGTTGAGTCCATCACTCTTTTACATTACGTGCCTCTCCTTTTCTTATATTCTTCGTCTGTGATTTCCGTTTCCGTTTCGCACATGTTTTCCTCATCTATCCCCTTTTAGGGAACTATTGAACCATTATTTCGAGTTTTGTCATACAATTGTTTTCGACTGATTTAGTCTGTTATCAATATTGAGCTACTTTTCTTCGCACTTTTACAAACATCATCTGATTTAGTAATTTAGCTCAACTAAAGGATGAGTTGATTTATTGGGAGAAGAAAATGGAGGGTGATATAAATGATGAGACCATTGTGAGGTATAATGATTGCCTGAAAAATTACAATGATTCTCTGCTATGTGAAGAAGTCTTTCTAAAGCAAAAAGCAAAAGTAAAATGGCTTAAAGAAGGTGATAAAAATACAAAGTTCTTTCATCAAATGATGAAACATAAAAGAGCTAAAAATTTGATCAAGAGTATTACTAATAAAGATGGGTTGCTCACTGAAGACTTTGTGGAGATAAATAATGAAGCTGTGGAGTTTTTTAAGAATCAACTTACTGGCTCTGAAGTGGAGCATATGGACTCCATATTAGAAGTGATTCCTAACCTGGTTACTATGGAGAATAATACTATGCTATGTAAAATTCCCTCTATAGAAGAAGTAAAAAATGCAGTTTTTTCTACCCCTATAGACTCTGCACCAGGGATGGATGGTTTTTCTGCTTCTTTTTACACTGTATGCTGGGATATTATAAAAGATGATCTCTATGAAGCGATCTTGGATTTCTTCAATGGTGGGTCCTTCCCTAAATCCTAGATTTCTGCCCTTATTGTTTTGATCCCTAAAGTCACTTCTCCTCAGCATTTTGGCCAGTTTAGGCCAATCAGCCTGTGTCAGGTTGCTTATAAACTTATCTCTAAGATTCTTACAAATAGGCTTGCTTCTATTTTACCCAGTATTATATCTCGAGAACAACATGGTTTTGTTAATGGCAGACTCATTAGTGATTGTATCCTGCTATATCAAGAACTAACCAGGCATGTTGGAGATAAATGCAGAGGGGGCAATGTGATTTTTAAATTGGATATGACGAAGGCTTTTGACAGGGTCAATTGGTCCTATCTTGAAAAAGTCATGATCAAGTTTGGATTTGACAAAAGTTGGGTAAATCTGATCTGGAGATGTGTAACAAATGCTTATTATTCAGTAGGAGTAAATGGATGCACTACTGGTTTTTTCCCCTCTTCTAGGAGATTAAAGCAAGGGGACCCTCTTTCCCCGCTACTATTTATTCTCTCTGAAGAGGTTTTTAGTAGAGGACTGTCTAACTTGGTGTCTAATGGCGCCATTATACCCTATAAATTGCCTACAGGGTGTATGAATGTCTCTCATCTATTGTTTGCAGATGATGTTCTTATCTTCACGAATGGGAGTAAAAATAGTCTGGATAAACTTATGACTTTTATTCATGACTATGAAAAAGTCTCTGGACAACTTTTTAATGCTTCTAAGAGTATTTTCCTCACCAGTCATAAATTGAAGGCAAGAAACGAGATTATTGCTCAAGCGACTGGTTTTTGTATTGGGAATTTTCCTACTCCTTACTTGGGGATTCCCTTACATCATAATAAGTTGACTGGAACTATGTATGAAGAGCTTATTCAAAAGGTTGCAAAGAAAGCTGCTAGCTGGAAAAGTCACATACTCTCTGGGGGAGGAAAACTTACATTGCTTAAATACGTTCTCTCTAGTATTCCAGTTTATTTGTTGTCAGTTTTAGACCCTCCTATGATAGCGATTAAAAGAATTGAATCCATTTTTGCTAAGTTGTTTTGGGGAACATATGAAGATAAAGAAAAGCATCACTGGATCTCTTGGGATAAAATGGCTAAACCTATTGAAGAAGGAGGCATTGGAGTGAGAAATTTGAAAGAGGTTTTAGCTGCCTTCCAAGCTAAAATGAGTTGGAGATTATTGACAGGGGATTCTATGTGGACAAATTTTATGCGCCAAAAATATCTAAGGAGTACAGTTAATTGGGCTGAGCCAAAAATTAAAGCTAAACATTCACCTTGTTGGAAGAAGCTAGCCTTATATTTTAATGTTCTGGTGAATGGTAGTAGTTGGCTCATTAGAGAAGGAGCTGTGAGTTTTTGGCATGAAAAATGGAATGGAAATGATATTTTAGGTGAACATCACACAATTAATAATGACAGTGTGCTGCTAAATCAGGTATATGATACTCATGGATGGAGAAAAGAAATGTTGAGTGAGTTTGAAGATATAGCTCTTTGGAACAAGTTAAAGGCGAGTAATGTGACTCTTAGGAGAGGGGTGGATAAGAGGTACTGGCCTGAGGATTCTCAGGGTATACTCACTTCTAAAAGAGCGTATGAAAAATTTAGAATGAAGGGTGAAAAATGGGGAATGGCTAAATACATTTGGAATCCTCTTCTACCTAAAAAAATTTCCATTTTTGTTTGGAAAGTTTGGAAGAATTGTATAAAGCTTGATGGGGATATTAAAAAGTTTGGTATCTCTCTAGCCTCTAAGTGCAACTGCTGCCTTAAGCCACATGAAAATTTTTGTGATCACTTGTTTTGGACGGGTGAGGTAGCAAAAAATGTTTGGTCGTACTTCAGCAACATTTTTGAGATAAATTTGGTTGCTGAAATAAATTGGAGAGACTTTGTAAATCATTGGTGCTTGAAAATGAATGGAAGATCTCATCTAAATTTTGTGGCTTTACTAGTCCCATTTTTAATTATGTGGGAAATATGGATTGTAAAGGTGGATTATAAGTATAATAGAAAGGATTTGAAAGCTGAAAGTATTATTGCTAAAGTGAAGAAGTGGATGTTGGAATTGAATGTTGGAATTAAGCCAGAAAAAGTGATGAAACCCTTTCAAAGCTTGGTTTTGGTTTTTTTAAAACTTGAAGCAATTCCTTGTAAAGTCAAATCTTATGTTCCTGCTAAATGGTTAGTCCCTCCTTCTGGAAAGGTAAACCTTAATACCGATGGCGCATTCTCGAAGAAGAATAGTGGTGGGGGTGGTATCATTAGAGATGAGAGGGGGAAAATTTTGGCAGCTTTTTGTACTCATCTTGATGGTGTATGCTCAATGGATTCTGAGCTCGGAGCTCTCTTGGTAGGTCTGCAACTTTGCTATTCATTAAGCTTAGAAAATGTGATGGTTGAAGTCGATTGCAAATTTATTGTACACTGGTTTACCAAGGTTTCCCTTGTTCCCATTGCTTACTTAAATGCATGGGAAGACATTTTGGAGCTCTTTAGTCTGGTGGGTTGTACTTTTTCCCATGTTTGGCGCGAGCAAAATGTTACAGCAGACTTGCTTTCGAAAATGGGGCTAAAGGGGATTGTGGAAATTACTGTTGTGGAAGGGACTTGCCTAAATCTATTTTTGGTCCTTATCTGATGGACTTGTATGGGCTAACAAATTTCCGGAAAAAATAGTGGATAATGGAAGCTGTTAAGCTTAAACTAGTCATTTTACATGTATTTTGCTATGTTTTAGTACTATTACAAATATCTGGAAAAAAAATGTAATATTTTTGTTTTAAAAAAAAAATAAAAAAAAATCTGGTTATACAACTTTAATATATGTGTATTCACTTTTTAGTTCAAACGTTTAATATAATGTGAAAGTGGCCACCACTAGATTCATGCAATTGTTTCGGAAACATGAAAAAAAAAATAAGGGGGTACCATCGTCACTTTGCTTTTCATGTTAATTTTAAGTAGTATGGTTACAGGATACGTAGCAGTATTTCATTTAAAGTATAAGCTATAAACGTTCAAAAAGTAAAAATGTCCGGTAATTGTTATTAATGGGGAGATACATGATGTCTAGTTAATTATGGTCACAGTGAGAGTGTGGGTTAAAGACTTGCACGTTATGGTTTATTTTTTGACCAACTCATAGTTACTTTTGAATTTTTAAACCATATTTTGTCTTTGGTAGGGAAGAAATTACTCTTATATATTTTTTTAAAATTGTAACCTCGTATAAATAATATCACAACAGAAAACTTTTTTTGCCAAATAAACGACGAATGCCTCTCTAATTACTTTACGTCTTTACCCCTACAGAAAATAACACACCTATATCGACACATGCCACTGGTCTAACGAAAGATCTTCTAATGTACTACATGGATTGGAGTGCAAAATGCTTATTTGTGCTTGATATTATTCGGGAAATATACGAAGATTGCTTGCCTATGCTCTCCTTATTTTTTTTATTCTTGCTGCGTTTTGGGATGATATGAAATGAACGGTTGGTGGAAGACCACGTGTTCGGTTCGTAAAATCTTCGTTTTTTAATGAAACGAACATGAAGAAAAGTATAAAAAATCGGTAAGTAATCGTTGGTGGATGTAGTGAATCTTTGGCTACTCATTTATTATCAACTAAGGCTATGGCGGATTGGATTGGAAATGGGGGTGATGAACCCTAATCGCTACTGAGAACTGAGAAGAAGAGAGAGAAAAGTAGCTTATTTTATTAAGTGTTATTTGTTAAGTGTGTAGGTATTAGTATTGCTGTATTTTGTGTGATTAATTCACGCCGTTGATTTGTAATAGGGAGAAGTAATAAGAACCATATGGTTAGATATGTGTTGGATGATTAGGCAGCGTTATATCTTGACTGGACAGATCAACGGCTGAAAATAAACAGTTACTAAACTGCTAAATAACTGCTCCTAATTTGAAATTCTTTCAAATTAATATATATAGTATAGAATGTAACTGTTTTAGTATCGAAAATTATTACAAAGTGTTTAACTTTACTTTTTTTGCGTTTTTACTATTAACGTTCTTTACAGTGAAAGACCTCGTATTCGGCTCATGAAGTTTCATTTCGGTTAATTGATAGTATCGAGAGAAAGAGAGAGAGATTTGTATACTACTCCATATAATTATAAATATAACCAAAAAAAAAACAATTTAATAACAATGAAATAAATCTAAGACTAAAAATGAGATAGTTTTTGTTTAGGAGTGACAAACTAATTGAGTTGGTTAAAAATATGTTCATGTGAATAAGTTGTTATATCGACATGCGACTAATGTTCTTATAAATTTATCATTATTTAAATGAAGGATGGGCAAATAATATCCTTCTTTACATATCTTTGTTTAAGGTTTAAGTAAATTCGTGTTCTTAACATGATTATAGCCTGTTTATGATTTGTTTTGTTTCGTTATTAGTCCGAGCTAAGTTATGAGACGAACTTTGAAACTTAAAAAGGGGGAAAGTTTAAATTCTATTGTAATATTTGTTCGTATTTGGGGAATTATCAAAGTAATTCTGGAAAAATGCATTTTGTAGAAGTGTTGCCGTATAAATGACTTCTACAAAATCACTTCATAGGAAAAATTATGTTTGATGAAAAAGTAATTTTAATTTTCATAATTTTTTTGTAGTGTTTGGTGTAGAAATCAAAAGTGATTTATTAAAAACTTTTAAAAAAAGTATATTGTTAATAACATAACACGAAGTATCTTACAATAAAACAAAATGAAACAATACAATATCGGATTTGGACTAACAATACAATACAATAAAACACAGTTTGGTCGAATACAACCATAGTCTGACAATGCCTTTTAAGGTAATAAGATGAATTTTTTGTTCACAAAAAAAAAATTACGTTTAGTGATTTACAATAACCTTGTTGCAATCATTATAAATCTAACTTAAAAAAACAAACACGTGTGTGTGAGTTTAAAAAACTAGTTTAATCGATTAAATGCATTTTTTTTTCAAAAATCTGAACCAATAATACGTTATTTTAAAACATCATTACTTTGGATAAACAATCTCTCAAAAAAGTCGTTTTATGGAAATAACATTCTTTAGAAAAATACCATAATTTTGAAACAAACGTATTTGAAAAAAGTTACTATATGAAAAGAGTCGTTATAAGATGAAATGAAAAATTATTTGAAAAGACTATTTATTTTCTCCAAACAAAATCAAATTTTTTTCTAAAAAAAAATTATATTTTCGAAAAAAGGTTAATATTTAGAAAACCCCTTTTTGTGAAACTTATTGCTTTTTGAATATGTCATTTTTTAAAAGAAATAAGTTTCGTAAGAACTTTATGTAGAAGAAGAATAAAGCCATTTTTTTTAGAATTTATATTTTTATAGCGATTTTTTTTAAGCAAAAGATGTGTTTTTTAAACGACAAAATTGATTTGACATTATTTTTATTTGCACTTATCCGGAAGTGATAAGAAGCATTTCTTGAGAAGCACCATATCATGACTTCTAAATCACTTATTCTTCTGAAAAAGTCAGGCAAAACTTATTTACCAAACGCAAAAAAACTTCTACAGAAGTACTATTAGCATCAACTGACAGCTCTACCAAACACCCGTTATATATTTTAACTAAAATATTAAAAATAAATGATTAACCTTTATTGGACTCTTTGGTGGCCGGTTATTTTTATAAAAATGATGGGCCGACCGGCCTATAAATTATGTTGGCCTATCACTACTTATGGTACTTTTTACTTATAACGCCGGAAAATAAATTGTTTGAGTTTGGTTTGGATTTTGCATCATATGGTATGATTTAGAATTAAAGAAATTATGGTTTAGAGTTTCCTAATGGTAATCCAAACCGGATTGAACAATGCGGTTCATTGGATCCATATCAAATCCAATCCATAATCCAGTTAAATTCATACTAAATCCAAAACGGAGAAAAAAACCTAGACGTATAATAGCATACAAAATAACCCTCACTGTTAGCATAAATAAATCATAACAAAATATAGCCGCAACAAACAACACTTTCAAATCTCGTTCCAAATGTCGTGATTCTTTTCTTTTCTCAATTTTTTTCTGCCCCATGTAAGTTCATATCCAATTTTCTTTACATATTAATATTATCAACACTTATCTTAATTAAATCACTATTTTGGATTTAACTACATTCATTTCTTTGAATATTTTAAAAAAATATATATAGATTTATAAGTGTTGTTGATAGTTGACGGTATTAATGTTGATTTTCTTTTCGGTTTACTATTTTTTTTATGTTGTTTGGATTTGACATTGTTACCTTTCTTATCGTTTCAAAAATCGGAATCCAATCCAAACCGTCAAATCTACAAATCCGCATTAAATCAAACTGATTTGTTTGTTTGCTCTAGTTTGAATTGGAACTAATTCTAAATTTTAATATATTATATAATAAATCCGTTAATCAGAACTGTTTATACGTCCTTATATATACGTATATTTTTTTATAAGTAAACATATAGTACTTATTAACAATGATACACTATATTGAATTATTTTTCAAAACTCTCAAGATACTTTATATACTTATACGCGAGCACATTTTAATATATATTTTTTACCTATACAAAAAAAGTATATTTTTATACCTATAAGATGCATCCAAACGATATCAGTGTATCCCGTTTCCCTCCAAGTTACTCCCTTCAAACCGGTAGCAAACATTCTACCCGATAAAGTAATACTTCGTATCCCGCTTTTACAAACAAATATATTATCGATAAATGGAAGTACGGGTTGTTCCTTGACATCTGGGAAATACCCAATTCAGCTCAACCATGGACCATGGTTAGGTTAAACTTTACTTATACTCCTATTTTTTCCATATCTTTATTACTTCATAGGCACAGATTATATGATGAAAATGTTATAGAGCTCTAATATGAGACTTTTTTTTATAAAAAAAAAACAAAAACTCCAATATGAGACTATTTAAAGGAACTGCAAGACCTTTTTAATTATTGTATTACCTAGTTTAGTTCAGCAGAGAACTAGATTCTTTTAGATTCACTACACTAGGCTTTTAATACAGTAACTTATTGTATTTTCATGTTGGTGACAATGACATGTTGCAAAGTCCAAAAACACAGCCTTACAGAGTTTTTACAGAGCGACAAAATAAAGAGATAAATATCCACTCGGATCTGAGCCTCTGTCCTTTCTATTCACCTTCTCTGTTTTCTTATGACATAACTACACTAATAGACCCCTTTATTTTTTGCTAAACCATTTTGATATTCTTAGTTTCAACTTAAATAAACACTACTCTAATCAATCCAATTTCCAATTTGCCAAATTATATTTACTCACTTATGAAAATAAAAAATAAACAAATAGAGTAACCCTTTCAAGCATTTTATATATTCTTTTATGATCCGAAATAATTACATAAGAGTGAAATATTTAAATTCAAATTGAGCAAACCCAAATTTTTGACAATTGAATTTTGAGCATTGAATATGATGTAGGTGAGATTATAAGTCTATACAATAATGGTCCTCATACTGTGGAAACTGTTACTTAAATTTTCACAATATATAGTTTAAGAATAATAAGAATTAATAGTAATATGGTAGGACAATGAAGGAATTGTATTACTATTAAATTATACTTAATAGATAGTAATAGTAAATATAAAATTATTTGATCATTAAAATAATTGTATATAAAATTATACTTAAGTAGTGATTAGTTGGACGAATTCAATAATATAACAGATCTAGGTGACTAGTTCTATAATTAGCTCCTTTCTTACACCGGCTTACTTTAGTACAACTGTTGACATAAGAGTCAAACCAACCTTTTTAGCGGGGGATTCTTTATTACACAGGGGAATTACTTATGGGTATAAGGGACGTGGGATTGCTGCAATCCACGTCTGCGTGTCAGTGAATTTTTTTATTTTTTTATTTTCTTTCCTGTTTTTTTTTGTCTGTGATTTTGTTTTTTTTATTTCGTTTTCGTATATTAAAAAATTCTTCAATTTTACCTAAAAACTTTTTCAATTTTATTCAAAAACTTTTCCAATTTTATCAAAAAAAAAAAACTATAACCATCAACCTACTTCATATATCAAATTAATATATTTTTTTATCAAATCAACGTCACTTTACGACTATAATTATCCCCAATTTTACCAAAAAAAAGCCTCCCAATCTAAAAAAAAAAAAAAAAACTTTTTCAATTTTATCCAAAAAAAAACCCTAACCATCGACCATCAACCATCAAACTCGTTCGTATATCAAATTAATATATATTTTTCTCAAATCAATATCACTATACCACTACATTTATCCTCAATTTTCCCCTAAAAAAACATATCCCAATTTATATGTAAAATTGGGAGAGGTTTTATTTTGGTATAAATTGAGTATACCAAAATAAAACCTCTCCCAATTTTACATATAAATTGGGATAAATTGAGATATGTTTTTTTTAGGGGAAAATTGAGGATAAATATAGTGGTAGAGTGATGTTGATTTGAGAAAAATATATATTAATTTGATATACGAACGAGTTTGATGGTTGATGGTCGATGGTTAGGGTTTTTTTTGGATAAAATTGAAAATTTTTTTTTTTTTTTTTAGATTTGGAGGGTTTTTTTTGATAAAATTGGGGATAATTATAGTCGTAAAGTGACGTTGATTTGATAAAAAAATATATTAATTTGATATATGAAGTAGGTTGATGGTTATAGTTTTTTTTTTGATAAAATTGGGAAAGTTTTTGAATAAAATTGAAAAAGTTTTTAGGTAAAATTGGGGAATTTTTTGATATACGAAAACGAAATAAAAAAAACAAAATCACAGACAAAAAAAGGAAAGAAAAAAAAAAAAATCAGTGACACGCAGACGTGGGATTGCTGCAATCCCACGTCCCTTATACCCATAAGTAATTCCCCTATGTAATAAAGAATCCCTCCTTTTTAGCTCTCTTTTTGGTTGTACCATAATGTAATAGTAGTAGTAATTCATACAGTATGCATGTACGATGCTGGCTATCAAGCAGTCCACATATTCTTTTACTACAGTCCATATATTATCTATATATTTATATTCACCTTTTCTTTTAAATTCAAATAATTATTTATCTATTTCTAATTAATTATCCCCTTTCTCTTTTTAGTTGTACCATAATGTAATAATTTATATAATTATATTACTATGTGGGTGTTTGTTTAAGGTGGTAGTATGGTAGGATGAGATTAGAAATACCGTCGGGCTCATAAGTATCGTATTTGGTACGAAAAGTGAACACGGGACTATTAGTAAAATGAGATTAGAAATGATTAGAAATGCCGGTATTTAGAGCAATATAAGGTATGATATTGTGAATTTGGAGTATTTGAAACAAATGGGGTGTGGTATATATATATTAAAATCATATATATATAATTTTTTTTTTTATAAGTTTATTTATTATAGATATAAATATAAATTTATAAGATAATCCAACCCAATAAAAATCAGACAAATACTGTATTGATATTTCATGTATGTATTATTAATCACACTTTTATTACTTTTATTTTGAAGGTATTCATATTGTAACCAACCGAACCATCTATCTACTATATATCTGTCTCTGTGTCCGCATATTCTTTTTTACTATTATCTATATTCACCTTTTTAATTTTTTATTTCAGTTCCTTTTTTCTTATTATCCCCTTTCTCTTTCAACTCACAATCAAAAGAGAGAGAAACAAACACAAAATCTCCCTTTTTTATGCTCCATTTAGTCAATCATGCACACAAGATAGTAACAAATAAGTAGACAAATTGGGTTCTTTCTAGGGTTTCGCATCTGATAGTATATCTCTATATCACTTTCTAGAGAGAGAGAGAGGAACTTGAGCCATTTGGGAAACTTGCCCTTCTGTCTCCTCTTCCTTTCTTTTCCCTCTCTCTATATCTATTTATATATATATATATATATATTCATATCTATACATGTGTATATGTATAAGTGTAACCAGTTTAATGTTTAACAAGTGATTATGGGAAGAGTATTAATAGAAAAGAAAAAGATTTAGTAAGAGTTTAATTGATGACTTTTAAGAGTGAGAGTGTGTTAGAAGAAGAAATATTAATGAGTTTTGGGGGATTTTTAGAAAACAGTGGTGGGTTTATTTCTCCTTCTATCTCTAAGTCTATGTTCACCTCCCCACGCCTATCTCTAGCTCTTGTAATTTTTCTTAACCCTTTTTTTTTCTATTTTTTAATACTATTTGTACTATTAGGGAGTGTACTTTTAAAGTTAACTTATATCTAGCTTAGGCCTTTTTTCTCCTTTTAAGCAGTAAGAAAATTGAAACTCAACTTATTTACTTAAATCAAGCTTAGGCCCCTTTTTTTTTTTCCTCCTTTTAAGCAGGCAGAAAATTAAACTTCAACTTATATACTTAAATCAAGCTTAGGCCTTTTTTCTCCTTTTAAGCAGTAAGAAAAGCAGTTGTTTTTTTGTTAGGTTTTTGAAATAAGTGTTGGGTTTGGTTTCTCAGCTTAAACCACAAGGATTTTCACTTTTTTGTTTTTTAAAAAGCTAATCTTTCTTTGAAGTATTGATAAGCTAGCTTTAATGCTAAAAAAACTGTAGTTATATATGCAGCCTTGAATTCACTATCTGAATATGGAAAAGAGTGGAAAACTAGTTAACTATTGTGAATGTGTTTTTTCTGGGATGTTTATACTTGTTGCATTTAGCATTGAGTCTGATGTGAGTATTTTGTTGCATATTTCTTATGTTTCCAGCAAACCGGGATGGAGGGGAGAGGGGAGGCGGCAAGGATTAGCGAAAATCACATGGGGAATGACAATATTACTAATAATATTATGAATAATAGTAATAGCAATAATAATGGGAGAAGGAGCCGAGAAGACGACCATGAGAGTAGATCGGGTAGCGACAATGTGGACGGTGGCGTAGGCTCGGGTGATGAAAATGAGGATGATGAAAAGCCAGCAAAGAAGAAACGGTACCACCGCCACACACCTCAGCAGATCCAAGAACTCGAATCGTAAGAACTATCTTCTAATATTTTCGTTTATGAAGAATGAAGATATGATGCAGATTACTTATTAATTTTCATTTTGTCTTTAGTTTGTTTAAAGAGTGCCCTCATCCAGATGAGAAACAAAGACTAGAGTTAAGCAAAAGACTTTGTTTGGCAACAAGGCAGGTCAAGTTTTGGTTCCAAAATCGCAGAACCCAAATGAAGGTAAAAATTCTAAAAAACTATTCTTTTATTCATAAACTTGTTGTTGCTTTTCCTTGAATTGTAGATTGTTTTGATATATGACCTTTTGTTTGAATTTATTGCATCAGACTCAACTTGAACGGCACGAGAATGCGATTCTGAGGCAAGAGAACGATAAGCTACGGACAGAGAACATGTCTATCAGGGAGGCGATGGGGAACCCTATGTGCACAAATTGCGGAGGGCCCGCGCTAGTTGGTGACGTGTCACTAGAGGAGCAACACCTTAGAATCGAGAATGAGCGCTTGAAAGACGAGCTGAATCGGGTTTGTGCCCTAGCTGGCAAGTTTTTAGGCCGGCCGATTTCCTTGATCGGTGGGCCAATCTCACCTACAATGCCGAAATCTAGTTTAGAGCTTGGTTTCGGGAACAATGGTTTTGGTGGGCTAAGTAATGTACCCACCTCATTGGGTGATTTTGATGTTAGTGTTTCTAGCACTTTAAATGTGGTGCCTTCTCCTAATAGGGCTGTGACTAGCGGTGATTTAGGTAGAACTGAGAGGTCTATGTATTTGGAGCTCGCTTTAACTGCAATGGATGAGTTGGTGAAGATGGCTCAAACAGATGAGCCGTTGTGGTACAACAACTTCGAAGGGGGTAATAATGTACTTAACCATGAAGAATATTTGAGGGCTTTTAATCCTTGTATCGGTTTGAGACCAAATGGTTTTCTTAGTGAGGCTTCAAGGGAGACGGGTATGGTGATCATCAACAGCTTAGCTCTTGTGGAAACACTGATGGACTCGGTAATAACTTGTTTGAACAATCTATTTTGTAAATGCCATTGTTTGTTTTCGTCTATATGTTAATTTTTTGATCTGTGACTGGCAGAACCGATGGGCGGAAATGTTTCCTTGTGTGATTGCTAGTACGACTACCGCGGATGTGATCTCAAGTGGTATGGGTGGAACTAGAGATGGTGCACTTCAGCTGGTATGATTCCCCAATCCTTATTTTTTAATTTTGCTCAAGTTAAAATGAATGTGGTTAATTTTAGTCATCTATTTAATCAGTGTAAAATACTTCAATGGTGTTTCCAGACTTTATAATTTCGCTTTTTGATTTACCGATCTTAGTGAGCACCATGGTTCAAATTGGGTTTCCTTTTTAATAGACTTCTTTTAAAATTAAAAAGACAACATTTATACTTCTAGAGTTGTTGAATGATAAATTTATAGCAAGGCTGTCGCCAAAATTAATTAATGGTGACGATTTAGCATGATGAAGCGCTTCCTTAATTTTATTCCTACAATTTACCATTTCCAGTTAGCCAAGAATTTCTCTTTTAGTATTGCACCATAAATTGCTATATGTAATAATATTTCCTTTTTCATTTAAGAATTTTCTCAAGAAGTAGAAAATATTTTAGACCTTTACTAAGTGTGATCACTAAAACCTTGTGTTTCTATTTGGTTTTAGATGCATGCCGAACTTCAAGTTCTGTCACCATTGGTTCCTGTTCGCAAGCTGAACTTTCTTCGTTTTTGTAAGCAACATGCTGATGGAGTATGGGCCGTGGTTGACGTGTCAATCGATAGCATTCGCAAAAAGTCAGTACCGACATTTGTTAATTACAGAAGGCTTCCATCAGGCTGTGTGGTGCAAGATATGCCTAATGGCTACTCCAAGGTAGTTAATTGCTACGATTCAGTGACATATTTATTGAAATCTTTTGAGTAGGTATACTTACATTAAAAACCTCCTGTGTTTAATGAGTTTGTTGAATCTGTCTTGGAACTTAGTTGAAGAAATTCAATGAGAAAGAAACATGTCAAAAATGCAACGCTCATTTTGAGTAACAGGCAATTAATTAAAGTTTATGTCGGTTTTGTGTGAATATTTGGTTTTGTAATTTTAGATATCTATTTGTTGTGCCTTTAGGTGGTGTCAAGATTTTCTTTTAGGATTTAAGGTTTAATGACATTGTGTATTGGTAGTATATACTCTGAGAATTAAATTTATTCAACTGATTTTGCTTAAAATCAGATTTTATTTGATTTTTTTTAGTTGGAACCCTTCGCAACAAAATAGGGGTCAACAAGATTACAATATTCATATAAATCTCTGTAACTTCTATTCTGCATCTTGAGACAAATTAATTTCATATCATTAGAAGGAAAGAAGTATTGTTTTGTAATTTCCAAACATTGGGTTTAATAAACTATGCATTTGATGTTTCTATTCCAATCTTTGATGCTATCTTGGTTATCCCTAGGTCTATATTTTATCTATATAATTGTGCAGTGCATCATTCTATCCCCACATTGTCTTGTTTTAAAAAGTTGGGTTTTCTTTTTTTGTATTATTTTCAGGCTACTTAGTCAAACCCAGAGACACAAGCTATTTTGTTATCATGTGAGAGTGTACTTATATGGGCCACCTCGTTCATTCAAATCTTGCTCAAATTCATCTTAGTTGTATTATAAAAAGATTTAGGAGTTGATATTACATGCAAAAGTTTCTTATCAGAAGCCACAACCAATCTGGGGTCTTCCCTTAGATTTGTCTTGTATTGAAAATAATTTTGCTTTTCCGTATTTAAATAATGGATTGTGGAATGGGAAATTAGGTTAGCATGCATTCTTTGCTAATTCTAAGAAGCACGTTTGACTGGGGTTTTATGTTTTCATAATGTAGTATATTAGTATATTAGTATTTTACTATTTTATGTTATAGGATGGACCATGCATGCAGATGACCTGTGGAACTATCCACATATACTATTAGTCTTTGTGATGTTACTATCTACGGTATTTGTTTTGTTCTGAAGTCACTTATCTCTTTTGAACCATGTACTGCAATTATGTTGTTCCGATAGTTCTATACTTTCAAGCTTATTTGGTGACTGTTCGAATTTGGTAACATATTTTGGTGCACTGCAATCTTTTATTTTTATTTGCTCATTTGTACACAATTAACTTGTCTTTCGCTTCTATAGTTGAAGAGGACGCCTTTTTCGAATTTGATAACATTCTTTTCGTCCACTTTTTTTTTAACATAAAAACTTGTGAGTTTTAAATAAGACGTATTTTTTGTAGTTAAAAAGCTAAAACACCGCATCATCTGTTGAAATTAATGTTGAGCCCCCCCCCCCCCCAATGCGCTGTCATATCACTCCAAGCCAGGTCTTTTCACTGTTCACGGTAAACTTATCCAAAAACGGTGTGTTTTCCTAGTGGAGGAGTTTGAACCCTCGACTGTTCTAGGGTTCTAGACGGTTTTATCCACTAGTGAATAGATCACATGGTCCACACCCCTTCAGATCTTGTTTTGCTTAGTACATACACATGACTTTATGTTACTTTGCATCATTTTGTAACATGAAATCTGTGAATTTCGTAAAACATGTGGAGTTGTAGTTGAACAAATTATCTCAAGATATTGAACTAGCTTGGCGTTTATACTCTTAATGAGCTATTTTTTGGTAAATTATTCATTACATCTACTAGTAATTTTGTTTTTGGATACTAGTTTTTAACTGGGGAGGTGAATTACTTGGAACAAATATTAACTTTTGCCGCATCGATTTTCTTATTTATCACAATATTGTTGAGAATTAAAGTTGTTTATTCCTTGGATTGATTATAGGATATTTATGTTGGGATTAACTAATTTATTAAAATGCAAATTTACAGGTGACATGGGTGGAGCATGCGGAATACGATGAAAATGTTATCCATCAGTTATATCGACCTTTGATCGGAGCTGGCATGGGATTTGGTGCTCAAAGATGGGTTGCAACTCTTCAACGACAATGTGAATGCCTTGCTATTTTAATGTCATCTCCTGTTCCTACAAGAGATCATTCAGGTAAAATCGTAAAACAATTTTGTAACAACTATTTGTGAATCTTTCAAAAAGATTTTTTTTTAACAAATATTGAGCATACATGCCCAACAAAAATGCCCACCTAATACAAATTTGCGTCCAGTCATGGTTTTACTTTCTGAAACTTTTTGAGATACTTCTATTACCTTATTTTGGTGTACATGCATATCGCCGTAATTGGAAAGTATTAGAACTGTAGTAATGCTATTGTATCACCTTTAATCTTGCACTGGAAATGATTTGTTAACACAGTTTATTTTACAATTATTTAAAATGCTTTTTTTCTTCAATTCTAACAGCTTTCTCTGTGAGCAAATATGTCTAATTTAAAAATACAGTATTATCGAAATGACATTAGTTCTGTATGTACAAAGTTGAGTACACGTGACATTACTCATTTTGAAATTTGGATTATTGTTGCACATATAAACTAAATAACATAGCATAGGCTTCTATTACTTAGATATATCAAACCTAAGAAAGGGGAGCTGACCCCCGATTTCTTTGTGTTGGGTAATATATATACTGTTTTTTGAATTACTGTGGATATTTTAGACAACGGTTAGTTCTTACCGAATATTTGATATTTGGCATTATATTACTTAGAAACAATGTGGAATTACTGTAGAATCACTATAACATCATTCAGTATATGCAAAGTTTTAAATGGAGGCATTTTATTGCACTTTATGAGCTAAATGAAACTTTGGTGTATTACTACTTAGCAACACTAATTGGGTTAACTGCAAAAAACCCACCATCACAACGGGTGTTTCACCCCCAATTTTCTCGATGGTTGTTTATTATTTAAATAATTGTGTGTTGGCAATGGCAGCTATAACGGCCAGTGGCAGGCAAAGCATGCTAAAGCTAGCACAGCGCATGACCAACAACTTCTGTGCTGGCGTATGCGCCTCTACGGTGCACAAGTGGAGCAATCTATCGCCTAGCAATGTAGATGATGATGTGCGGGTCATGACTCGGAAAAGCGTGGATGACCCGGGGGAGCCTCCTGGCGTACTCCTCAGTGCCGCCACCTCGGTCTGGTTGCCTGTTTCCCCTCAGAGGCTCTTTAATTTCCTGCGCGATGAAAGGCTGAGAAGTGAATGGGACATTTTGTCGCATGGTGGACCTATGCAAGAAATGGCCCATATGGCTAAAGGGCGAGACAATGGCAACTGTGTTTCCCTCCTCCGTACTAGTGTACATTCTCGCTCCCTCTCCCTCTCGTTCTCTATTATGTTCTTATGTACGTCCTTTTTTGTTTTCCTTGCGAAAATAGTTGCAAAGGAGTTTTATAAAAACTCACAAACATAAAAGTTTATGTTTGATTTGGTTATAGCTTGCAAGTAAAATCCTAGGATTCTTTATTGAGATTTTCCTCCCCTAAAAACGGCACTATAAAAATAGTTCATGACCTTGAAAATGTATTTCTATTACGGAGTGTATATTATCTTAAACACGGTCTTGGGAAATTCTATACCTAAATTCACATCATTAATGCAGTAAAATAGTCATCAAAACCCCCCAAAAAGGTTGTGATGATAATTTCTTGCAAGTAGTGTTATTTTAGATTAGTTATCAAACCAATTAAAAGTTTCTGATGATAATTTTGTTGCAAGTAGTGTTGTGTTGCACTTGTAATACTCTTTTGTAAACAATGAAAAAGAAATCAATCCTCGGATGCTCTAATTTTCATTTCTCTTGTACATGATGATTTCGAAATAAAGTTTAATGGAAAGCAAAAAAAAATCTCTGAGAATTTTTTCAATTACATGATATGAGAACATTTACAGCAAGTATGAATGCGGGTTTTTATATTTACTATTATCAATATTTAGAGCAGTCATCAAACCAAATAAAAGATTGCGATGATAATTTTGTTGCAAGCAATGTTGTGTTGCAAAAAAAATTATTCTGTAAACAATGAAAAAGAAAATTAATCCTAGGATTTTCTATAAATTCCCATTTCTCCAGAGGATAATTATTCTGAAATCAAATTTAATAGAAAGCTTCTGGAAAAGATTAATCCTTGTAATTTTTTAAAACTCATGAAATGAGATGATATAAAGCAAGTATGAATGAGGGTTTTTAGATTTAAAATCAATACTTTATGACTGAAAGTTTGTAAGGATATAGTATAAAGTGTTTCCAACCTAGAAAGTAATATGTGTCCTTGTTGTAAGGAGATTTCTTTCATCATCAGATAAATTTGAAAAACTCGTGATTATGAAAGGACATAGGAGCATGTATCTGGCATATTGGAAGAGCATACTTGGCATTTTGGATGTATCCATGAGGGTACCTTTTAGTTTCAGACTTTAGGACACAGAGCCCCTAATAAGCTTTAACTTTTCCTTTTTTCAAGATATCTAAAGTCAAAACACCTTATACACTTGAGCTTTACTGGGACCTGCAACTTGACGTAGTCGTTTCAAAAGCCTTCCCTCTTTCACACCAAGGTTGACTAATAATAAGTTATATAGAAAAAGCTTTTTCAATTACAGCTGTCTTATTAACATGTTAAGTGAGGATAGGGTTAAAATTTGCGTAGTATAAGAATTTTCAGTTACTGCATGTTGCTCCTCGTTGTAAACATTTTTTCCTATCTTGCGATCTTTTTTCCATTTCCTAAAAAACGGATAAACTAGGTGGAAATGAAAATGTTAAGTGTTTTGTCGTTGATAATTGATATGTGAAAGTAATAATAATGTGACATTACATTTCTCAATAGTAAATAAATAGTAGTATTGTGTTGTGTTTTTGTAGACAACCTGATAAGTAAAATGAAAATATCCACATGAGCATTCTAGTACATAATTGGATAGCCATGAATAAAACATATCTTCATCTCTGATTCACTGGTGGTGTCAACTTTGGTGCATGGGCCAAGTTCAATTCTAAAAGCTGAGATGGTTGCTAATATTCAGTTCTTCTTTCCAGGCAATGAACACAAACCAGAGTAGCATGTTGATCTTACAGGAGACAAGTATAGATGCTGCTGGATCACTAGTAGTGTACGCCCCAGTCGATACCCCCGCTATGCATGTGGTGATGAACGGGGGAGATTCTACCTACGTTGCGCTCCTGCCTTCAGGATTCGCCATCGTACCAGGGGGGACAGGTGAGCCAAACAGCGACAAAGTGGGCCAGGCCCGAAAGGACGGTGGATCCCTCCTCACCGTTGCATTTCAGATATTGGTAAACAGTCTCCCTACGGCCAAGCTCACGCCAGAATCCGTTGAGACGGTCAATAATTTAATCTCGTGCACTGTCCAGAAAATTAAAGCAGCCCTTCAATGTGAGACCTGATGACATGGCATCACATTTCCTTTTTTGTTAATCTTTTGTTATCATTATATATCACAATGGGAGAACTGTCTTTTAGACGGTCATGCATGTAGGTCGTAGGCCCTGTGAGAAGCGAATATATCAGGGAGAACTTATTTTTCTTGATATATTGGCTTGTTACGGGACATGTGACCTGTGTGACGTGTCAATCGTTTTGTATGGAGTGTGAGTCAAGATCGAACCGCGTGCTATACAATCCTTGCATATATTTTGCACAAGTTGTATGTTTTATCTCTGAGCAAGGGTCGTGGTTCGTGTATTGACTCAGTTTGACTGTTTTATTTTGTTCAGTGGGTTTGAGGTACTAGTATTTGGAAATGAATTTGCACATAAAGGTATCTGAATCATTTTTTTGAGACATGAATAGTTTTTATTTATATATTTGGAGAATTTTTGTGTGTTAAGATGTTATTATCTCTTTCTTGCTTGAATCAACAAATTGTGAAGAGGTTGGATAGTGATGTGTGTAAACGGTACTTGACTACTTGTGGTGGGTGGTGGATGAGTACATATGAAAATGGAGTCTTGTGTTTGGTGTGGGTGGACCTGTATTGCATGCATCACATGAAATGAGGAGCAGTGGGTTTGTTGGGGTGTATGTTGGTATGCTGATTGATTAGAAAATGTTAAAAGAGCAAATAATTTATTTTTTTCATACCTATAAAATAAGTGAGCATTCACATGTGCACTGCATGTGTCTACTTTTTTTTTTTTTTTTTTTATAATTAGAAACTTCCTTTGGAGCTAGACCTGGTTCGTGAGCGTGGTATATTTGGGTACCAACCACATTTGCTCCATGTGTCTACTGTCTAGGCCCCCAAAGTAGTGTCTTAGTATAAAAAAATATTTTATCAACTTGTTAGAAATTCTGTTTTTGAAGTATGAAACTGCATTTAAACATGGTAAAAGTAGCTTAAACAAGAAACAGATGGATTCCAAGGTGTACCTGAACTTGTCATATTCGTTTACATGTGTAACAAGCATTACTCCAACACAAAAACTTTGATTTTTGACATGCATATTGTTTTGTTTGTGCCACATGTTGAAATTGTTTCAAGTTAAAAACTGATTACCATATACTTTCGACTTTGGATGAAGTCATTTTATTGGAATAAATATATGGTATGCAACCTCCATTGATTTCGGAAAATATCCCATGCATGTCTTCCTAAGTGTTCTGCTCATGTCCGTTCCATTTCCAAACGAACTGAACATGAACAAAAACATAACGCTAGTTTAGTAAACTAGATGATCATGAACAAATCTCTGTCGGGTCGTGAAGTTTTGTTTTCTTTCGCCTTATCAATATTGATAAGAGAGATGTATTTATAATTAATCAATCTATGATTGAATAAAAGATTACTACATTCACTTATCTCTAAACAAGTTTGCAAGTTAAAAGACACTTCCTGAGCAAATTGTCTTCGGCTTGGTAAGCGTTTGGTTCATGATTTCATCACTAAACAAACAATATGAACAAGTTCAGTAGATGAAAATGAGCGTCAACAGTGCATTATTCAGTTGTTTTGTTGCATTATCAATCCTAATTCCTACACACCATACATATTGTCCGCTAACGGAAGCTTGACATTTTTACAAGTGGCATTTTCTCTATAAGAGCATGTGTAACATGAGAACGACATAACATAAGGATAAGCAAGCTTACAACTTAGTAGCAAATCTTAATGCTGTGAGATGTGCATCAGGAATGTCTACCGACAAATTTTCTTACCAAGTCTAATTTACTCCGCATGCAAAATTTCTCTATAGATGAAATATAACTTTATGAACTGGTCCATAGAGTACAAGTTAAACCCGATAAGAGTTGTTTTCTTTCCTGTTAAGGGGAGTGATTACTACAGTATACAGCAGTAGAGAGCATGTGAGACAAAATAAACCTTTTTACAAATTATTATGAACGACGATAATCAGTATTTAAGAAAACGATTATTGTTAACGACTGACCCAATGGCATCGTTTAAGCGTTAAATAATTTCCATACTCAAGTTGCATTTGATACAATTATTGTTGCTTTTATTGAATTTTCAAAACTATGTCTTTAAATTGACTTGGGTTATGAAACTTTTAATAATAAGTTACTGTAATAAACATATAGAAACAAATTCCGTGCATCTTTAACCAATGTCAAGGATTCAAGGGGGATGTTGGTTGATTTTTTTTCATTAACAAAAAAATATTTGTTAGTCACGATATTAGTAGTATGACTCAGGGATATGTATTTAAATACAAAACATGTAGTGTGTCTTATATGGGGCAAAGATTAATTCAATTTGGTTTGAAAACTGCTGCCATTAGTCGTTTCCCTAGGTATATAAAATGCAATTAGCGGACTCTTGGTTTCATTTCGGTCCGTGTACCCTACCAAAAATAATGGTGATAATCGTTCCAGCCGAAAATATGTGAGAAACGAAGAATCACTAGTTTTACTACTAAGAATTGGTCACTCAAGTCACCTGCAAAAAAAATATTTGCTTTGTAAATTTGCATCATAGGTATCAGGTAATGCAAAGCATTATTACTTTCAAATGCATCTGGTTTGGTTGGTTAGATCAGCTTTAACGCCCATTTATTTCCTTGAAAGGAAGATAAGTAGGACGTGGATACTGGGGACGGATAAAATATTAGCGACGGATTGTAGAAGAATTCTCAATGATCGGAATTATACGCTGAGCATTGAGGGATCGATTAGGGAATGTAGAAGGAGCAAAGGTGTCAAGAAATGAACCTAACAAGATGCTTTATCTAAAATGTCTATTGCTATTCCTCATAACAGCTCCAAGGAATAACAGCTCCTTTTGATGTACATTACACTCATTGGTGATAAATCTATTTTAATAGAGAGGATTAGATAAAAAATAGTTTCAAATCAATCTCACAACTGAATATTTATAAATAGAGAAAGTAATTTGAACTATTTAGAGTAATAGAATATCACTTATACTCAACACAATAAAGTAACAATATTTTATTATAAGGTTTTATATTCTCAATTCATTTATATTGTCAATTTAAATTTTAATTCTATTCTTAATAAAATAATTGTTATAAAGAGGTTATAAGACAGTTTGAAATTTGAAACAAAATATAAATGTATTCTCAAAACCTAAAAAATATACTTTTATTCATAAATTTATAAAGTTTGATAGTGATAGTTATATTGATGCGGATGCTCTAACATAACAGTATAACAGTGGCAATTGAGATCTCAATTCATCAACACTATAGATTTGCATAAAAGACATTCCTATATATTTTGGTCTCGTATCACCTAAACAAATCTAAAAGTTCAAGATCAAATCCTATTGTTGGGCTATGAAACAAATTAACGTATGTGCGATTAGCACCATACTAAACTGGTACAGTCTGTATATATAAATTGACTTGGCCCAAATAGATCAAAACCAGCAAAAGTACAAAAAAAAAACAAAAACTTTTAGGTTGGTGAAACACCTACTTATAATAATATTGCCTTAATTGTCATTTGTCAATAACCAGATCAGATAATCACGGACCATGTAACACGTTATCCAAATGGACAATGTAGTTTATTGGAATAATCACAAAGTTTCTTACACGTAACACAGGTTTATTGGGCTGCAATAAACCCTATATTGGAAGTATTGGCCATCATTTGTAGCAACTTTTAGTGTGTTACTGTGTTGATCGACTAAGCGCCTACATATTGAAAAGAAACATAAATTCCTTTCATATAATCTGCTTAGTTCAATCGGTAGGTCACGAAAGCCTCAAAGTCGATATACCACAACGACATAGTTTAAAACGGAAATACTTTAATATGATTTGAAATCGGGCAAAGGTAGATGATTTTGGTTTGATCCATTGGTTAGACTATAGCTTTAAGAAAAATGACCAGTTTCCATTTGAGATTGAGCCAAAGCTATGTCTATCTAATTTAATTCAGAGTAATGTTAGGCTAGTTGACAACAAACTCGGTTTTACGAGGGATGACAATTTCGCGGGTTTCAACCCGACTCGACGATAAACTCACACTTTTACCCCTTTGACCTGTTTTTTTAAAATATTTTTTTTCCCTTTTAAAAAACAAAGCTCATAAATGTCAAATATTTCAAAGAAAATTTGTTAGGTAGGGTAAAAATCATTTGATTTAGAAATATAATATAAAAATAATAACGTGACATTAAATACTCTTTCACATTAATTTACGGATTTAAATTTTGCATTATTCTGTTTGACATTTCCATGTTTATTGAATTAATTTTGACTCATTAATTTCATTAATTAAAACATTGCAATATGTAAAAATGTAATATAAATACAGTAAAACCTCTCTATAAGAATACTCCATATTGGAATAACCTCGCTATAGTAATAAAAAATTCCGGTCTCAACTCGTGTCAGTTCAAAATAGGAATAAACTCTCTATTGTCATATTCCGTAGTTTTTTATGATCCCGTTAGTTATAAATCCACCTCCTTATAGAAATAAAATACATTTCATTACAAAAATATATATATCTAATTACAATAAATTTATGATGATATAAAATATTTATGTAAGGATGTTTGCGATCATAACTTAATTTTTTGTGTTGCTCTCGTCGACATGGATACAATCTTGTTGAAGCCAAAACATTTCTAACTTGTCAATCATTTTAAAAGATTATTGACATGAAATATTTTGTATTTCTATACTATGCTCCTCCGATTTATCTTCTTCATGCACAACTTGTTGTTCATTTAGATGATTGAGAAAAACATCCATATCCATTTTGTCATTATAGTGAAGTTGTGTGATTTGATTACTCAATTGCGTAGCTACTCTTTGATTGTTTTCATCAATTTCATTTGTAACTTGTAAATACATTTATTTTTTATTTTTCTAATATGTAAACTCTATATAGGAATAACCTTCATATAGTAATATTTTTTCGTGGTTCCCACAATATGACTGTATAGAGGTTTTACTGTATAGATAATTGATACGATGGTTTGATTTCCCGTAAATTCTTTTATAAATAAAGACGATAATATATTAGCCATTAATTAATATGAATAAATTTCATTCATATTTACCATAAATATTGTTTCATTAATTAATAAATTAATTGTATATAACATTTTTTTAAGAAACCCCGAAATGTATGTTATGTATTACTATATGAGATAAAGTTTAATGTATATGACATAGAGTAAAGATAGTTTTAAATTACACTTTTATCTATTTAAACTATAGAAGAGAGAGTTTAATTTATATGAGACAGAAAAGAGAGAGTGTTAAATTACACTTTTACCCATTTAATACTGACCCGCGACGGATCGGGTCGGATTGAAACTCGCGAAATTGTCATCCCCTAGTTATAAGTAATCAAGAGAAAACTATTTAATATGTGAATTAGGAGTGAGCAAAAAATTCGCAAAACCAACCCGTACAGATTGAGACGGGTTGAGTGTTAAAAAAAACCAATCCGTCCCACCCTAATCCAGTATATATTTTACAGATTGGTTTAAGGTTGATATTTTCAAATCGCGTATTAATCTGTCCCAACCCGTAATACATATATAATTATATATATATATATATTTATATATACATTACGTGTATTTCAAGATAATAACTTTCCATTCTTGTTATATTTTAGTTTTGTTAATCACGAACGTTTTATAAACGTATCTTTATTGGTTTTAATATATATTTCTTTTTGAAAAATTCAATTTATTTTAAATTTAAGTTAATTATGCAAACCATGAAAAATAAATGATAAAAATAAAAATTTAATAATCAATCCCAACTCAACCCGTAATTTATTTTGCGGGTTGGGTTGAGTTAGATTGGGTTGGAGTTTTAATTGTAACGGATTGTGTTGAGTTCAGTTGACATTTAAATTTTATCAACCCGTCATTTATTTTACGTATTTGATTAACATTGAAGTCAATCCGCAGTGCACACCCCTAATTATAAAACAAATAAGCTCAAATTTAAAGATGCAACCAAAAAAGCATCGGGACCTAATACTGTATATTAATCACGTTCATTTTATAAGACAGGTGGAGGATGCATATGTTGACGTATGGATACAAAGCTTAATTGCCAGAATCTAAAAGCCATATAAGTTGGTTGGCTTCATTTATTAAAAAATGTAACTTTAAATACAGTTGTGTACGGTCTTAATAACTTTGGTTACATCAGTCTTAAGCCCCCAAAGTTTTATAAAATGACCGATTAATTCTTACACTTTGATGTATGTTAGATAGTTGTTAGTTTGGGAAACGGAACCATAAAGAAAAATGTGAATGAAAATGAAAAAAATCTATAATCTACACGTGAAATAATAGGAAGCGTGATACGAAAAACACAATTTATTAAGGAGAAACGAGTTTATGAGTAACTATAGTAGACAAATTCACTCTAAGATGTAACAAATAAACATGTGAAGATTATGCATAAATAAAAGGGTAACTAATCTGCATTTACTATTGTCATTTTTATGACTCATTCCATCCAACAAATAACCATAATGTATAAAACCAAGATAGTAATATTCTGAAATCGAAATGAGTGTTTTTTGTATCCTTCATTTCTCCTTTATTTCGGCTTAATACCAATTATTATCAATATTTCTTTTTAATATCCTCTAATTTAACAATCTCACAATTTTATACCATGCGTTACTTATCGTATGAAATCACGATGTGTCACTGACATTATTACTGCCACAACATCAAAGTATTAGATAAAATTGTATTATTTTCATTTATGTCACTTATTTAATCCAACAAATAACGGGCTTATGATATAAAGCCACAATAATATTCAATTACAAGGTACTAAACAAATATATTTTGTACAAAAGAAAACCAAATTGAAATGTAATAAAAACATGAAAACAAAATCGAAATAGAAGGTATTCAAGGACATTTTAAGTGACCGTATTCAATTATAGTACTAAACAATTTTTTTTTTTATAGTAGATGTATTCAGAACATAAAAATTAAAAACCCCGTATATATATATCTCACCACTTAAAATTGATTACAAAAAAATAAAAAATCTCACAACTTAAAACCAAAAAAAGTGCTTAATCCTAAAAACCCAAACACACACTCTCTCTCTACCTTCTCTCTCTAGATGTCGACAACAACAGCAGCAGCTGATCAAGAAGAGCAATCAACCCCTCTCCTCCTCCGCACGCGCCACCTCACGCGCCGTACTCCCTCCCTCCGTGGCGCCGCCCGTTACCTCCGCCGCGCATCCAGCCGCCGCATGCGCGAACCCTCCGCTCTCGTCCGTGAATCCGCTGCAGAACAGATCGAGGAACGACAGTCCGACTGGGCCTATTCTCGCCCGGTCGTGGCGCTTGATTTGCTATGGAACCTCGCATTTGTGGCTACGGCCGTTGTTTGTTTGGCGGTGAGTCGGGAGGAGAGTCCTTCGGTCCCGTTACGGGTTTGGATTTGTGGGTATGGGATGCAGTGTCTGCTGCACATGGTGTGTGTGGGGATCGAGTATCGGAAGAGGAGGAGGGAGGAGAGGGGAGTTGTGTTGGGTTCTAATTGGAGCTCCGAGAGTGATGTTGGCGAAACGGTTGCGGAGTATGGTGGTAGTCGGGAGAGGATCACGAGCGATGACGATACTAGGTAATTTTTATTTGTGTTTTTGTGTTTTCTGAGTTGTTTTGTTGAATTGTGGATTTGGGTTGTATTTGTTTGAGCTTAATTGGGTTTCATTGGAACTAAAAGGCGAGCCTAGTATAGTTATTGTAAAAACAAAAATGGGTTTCTTTAAGGTGTTTAATTGATTTGTGGATGTGGGTTGGGATTGTTTTGAGCTAGGTTTGATATGAGGAAATAGTTAGTAACACCCAACTCGAAAAGATCCTAGCTTTTAGGTCTAGGAGTAGAAAAAGCACTCAGCTTGTTGGTCGTCGCTCTAGGCCTGTTATATTCTTGCTTTTGTAGCTACCACAGTTGATGTGGTGGTTGTGAGTCGGGAGGAGAGTCAGTCGGTGCCGTTACGGGTTTGGGTGTGTGGGTATGGGATGCAGTGTCTGGTGCACATGGTGTGTGTGGGGATTGAGTATCGGAAGAGGAGGGAGGGTAGGGAGGAGAGGGGTAGGACGGTTAATTGGAGTTCCGATAGCGATGTTGGGGAGGCGGTGGGGGAGTACGGTGGTAGTCGGGAGAGGACATCGAGCGATGATGATACTAGGTAGTTTTTATTTTTTTGTTTTTGTTTATTTTTGAGTTGTTTTTTTAAATTATGGATTTAGGTTGTATTCTTTTGAGCTAATTCTGTTTCATTGGACCGAAAAGGCGAGCCTAGTATAGGTATTGTAAACTTTGCGTTTCTTTAAGTTGTTTTAGTGATTTGTGGATGTGGGTTCGGATTATTTTGAGCTTCATTAGGTTTGTTATTAGGAAAAAGTTATTAACACCCAACTTGAAAAGATCCTAGCTTTTAGGTCTAGGAGTAGAAAAACACTTAGTAACCTCGCTTTTGTGGCTACGGCGATTGCTGTGGTAGTTGTGAGTTGGACGGAGAGCCCTTCGGTGCCGTTGAGGGTGTGGGTGTGAGTAGGGCTGGACGAAAACCCGAAAAAACCGAACCGAATAGATAACCGAACCTAACAGATAACCGAACCGAAAAAGACCGAAACAAAAAAACCGAACTTTTTTCGGTTCGGTTTACAATAAAACCGGACCGAAAAAACCGAAAAACCGGAAAAATCCGAAATAGCCCGAAAAACCGAAATTAAAACCGAAAAGACCCGAAGAAAAACCGAAATTAAAACCGAAAAGACCCGAAGAAAAACCGAAAGATTGAAACTGGACCGAAACAAACTGGTTCGGTTCGGTCCAAAAAATAAAAAGGCCAAAAACCGAATCAAAAAATCTGCTCGGTTTCGGTACCGGTTTTGCCAAAAACCGGACCGAACCCAGCCATAGGTGTGAGGGTATGGGATGCAGTGTATTGTACATATGGTGTGTGGGGGGATCGAGTATCGGAAGAGGAGGAGGGAGGGTGGGGAGGAGAGGGGAGGGTCTAATTGGAGCTCCGAGAGCGACGTTGGAGAGGATGGTGGTAATCGGGAGAGGACGTCGAGCGATGATGATACTAGCTCAATTGGGTTACATTGGAACTAACAGGAGAGCCTAGGCGCCTAGTGGATTAGGCGGAACCAAGCTAGATTAGGCGCTATTCGAGCTATTTCCGCTTAGAATAGTAGAACTCGTCTTGTGTCTTTTAGAACTTTCGTTATGAGGGAAAAGTTAGTAACACCTAAAACTCGAAAAAATCCTAGCTTTTTAATTTAGAGAGCGGAAAGGCTCTCGGCTTTTAAGTAATAATTTAAGCAAGATATTAATCTGTTTTAATTTGGAATTTTGAGTTGGTTTGTTTTGTTTCTTTGTGGATCTATATTGGGATTGTTTGAGCTTAGACGGGTTTGTAACAACTCATGAGAAAAAAGTTTAAATCACCCAAAGTGAGTAGGTACTGGCTTTGTGATGTAGAAACTAGAAAGACACTCAGCTTTTAAGCAGTACATGCAGTCCTATATGCAGGGCATATTTTTAAAAACTACATTTAATGCTGTTATCAGGAGATTATAATGAAGATAGGCCCTATGGCTATCGTTTTTGATTTTTTAAGTTGATTTACGTCTTTCTGGATGTATATTGGATTTGTGTGAGCTTAATTAGGTTTGTTATGAGAAAAAAAATTTATTCACCCAACTTAATAAGAATCTAGCCTTCTGGTCTAGAGAGCTGAGAAACACTCATTATTTAAGAAGTATTACCAGCATTACATGTTTATTCTGATTTGGGTTTAAGTTGTTTTGTTTCTTTGTGGATGTATGTTGGGTTTGGTTGAGCTTAATTGGGCTTGTCACGAGAAAGAAATGAGATTTACCCAACTTAAAGAGATTCTAGCTTTTGGTCTAGAGAGTAGAAAAGCATTCAGCTTTTAAGCATTACTTTAAGCAAGACATAATTTTGGAACTAAGTTTGCAAGTGATGCCATTTAGGAATTTTGTGTGTTTGTAAAAATGCGCATAATCATATCCTATTATCTATTATCCAATTGTTCCCTTGAGCATTTTTGACGAATTTGGTGTTTTTAGTCCCTCAACCTTCTCAGCTTCTTTCTGCTCTCAAGTACAATATGTGTTTATGTATGCATGTTTTGCATTTTATTTGGGTGAAAATATGGTTGGTGGTCACAAGATGGTGGGTATTGCCAATAGATTTAGATGAGTAGTTGTATAATCTTAATGCATTTGTACTTTTAGCTTTAATGCATTTGTACTTCTAGCTTTAATATGAGACTTTTGATTTCACGTGTGTCATACTTGCAATTGGTACACTGCAAGATTGGAAAATGGTATTGTACCCATAAGACTAACCTTTCTGAGCAACAAGTAGTTTTGCTGATATGGTTGCTACAATTAATTTGTTATCTTTGTACATTTGTTATCTGAATTTTTAACAATGAGTTCTCTGTAATTTCTCCATTTCTTTTAGTTTTTTTTTTTTTGGTATTTGATTTGTTAAATGCTGGTTTTGTTTTTGCCTGAGTGATAAGTTAAAGTAGGGGAAATGATAATGTGCTTGAAGGAGGCGAATTTCGAATCAAATGTGGTGTTGACGGTGTTTTAATGTAACAATATATTTACGCTAATATTTTTCAATTTAGTTTTGAGTGGTATCATTGGTTTCTTTGCAGGGTAATCCAGTTCTTGTTACATTTTATCTGACTGGTTTAAAAAGGGAATATCGAATTGGTTGGTTTGATATTGATTTGTGTAATTGATACTCTAAAGGAATGGGAATGAATTTGGCAATTCTTACCTTCAAAATAGGCGTTATTTGAATTTCCTTTTTTCTTGATGAAGTGGTTAGTGGATTGATAAATACGATGATTAATATCTTATTTTGGTTTTTAGTTCTGCAATGTTTTTTAGGAAATAAACTTATGCGATTAAAACATGCAAAGCAAAGCACAACGTAGCCGTATTGTTATTGTTCTTGACTGATAGGATTATCTCATGCGGAGTTTTCTAGAAGTTTGGAACTCCACGTTTGATGAGCCTATTAGAGGTAGCTTGTTACTCGTTATGGAATTGATAAAAAATGCAAAACTAGTATATGTAATTGAGCTGTGGGGGATCCGTAGTTGAAGATTTTGGTTTGTGGAACTCGGTTATGGAGTTCAGTAAGAGCTTTTTTGATGAATATTCTAAGCCGGTGTTGCAGTGGTCTCTCTTATGTTCTTTTAGTTTCCTTGTTTGCTTTCTGAGGTTTAATATATATTTTCTTTTATATATGGAGTCCTAATTGCAAATCTTTGGATTTGTTGAATTTGGGATAGTTGCTTTGGTTTCTGTGATGGTTAAGTTTTAAGTATATTCATATCACTTGTGCTGCATAGGATAGGGAACAAACTTGTCCATGCACAGTAAGCATAATTCAAGCAACATATATTCCTCGCTGATTTTAATCACAACGATGTTTGTCATGGGATTTGTTGGACTAACTGTTTTGCATGTATAGTTATACGCATGGCCACTAGTACCTTAAGTTACCGTTGTTGTAGCTTCATGATTTTCCTTGACTGATTAGATCACAAGATTTGCTATTATACTATTAAGTGTTGGCGTCGGGAGGAAATCTAAATGAGAATTTGGTTTGGGTTATAGTCGATAATTGAGTATTAGTTATGGTATGCTAGATTGAAGAAAAGTTGTGCTTTTCGTACATTTCTTTCTCAGGGTGAATTTGTGTGATTTTATGCAAGTGTATTGGCTTAAGTGGATTTGGCTTTCGAGTAATCTTGATGGTTAAGGACCTTAAGGTTAAGTAGACTGATCATAATAGGAATATTTTTTGTCTTACTTTTAAGTTAATTGATTTGTTTGGTCTGGTTGTAGTATTCTTTTCTGTATTCCCTTGAGTAACAGTTTTGGGTTTCAGTTTTATGGTTTTGAAATGAAATTTAGTGATGTGACCTGTTCAAAGAAGAAAACACTGAAGTAATGAATGTCACTTGTCATATCATATTGGCCTAATCATTCATATCTCGATCCCTTCCCCCGAGGTATCACAAGAATTGCTATTAATAGTATCATACTATTAAGTACTAACTCTCGGCATCGGGGGAAATTCCAAATGAGAATTTGGTTTGGACTTTAGTCGATAATTGAGTATTAGTTAGGTATGCTTGACTGAAGATAAGTTTTAGGGCTTTTTGTACATTTCTCTCTCAGAATGAATTTGTGTGATTTTGAGTGAGTGGATTCGACTTTCGAGTAATCTTGATGGTTAATTAGACTGTTCATAATAGGAATGTGTTTCGTCTTACTTTTAAGTTAGCTGATTTTTTTGGTCTGGTTGCATTATTTTTTCCTGTATCTCTCTGATTTAACATATTTGGGTTTGAGTTTTTTTTAATTTGAAACGAAATTTAGTGATGGTGTATTCGTCATAATTATATGGTCTATTCGTTCACATCTCGATCCCTTCTCCCTACATACCACATTCTAGTTCTTTCATATGAAACGTGGTAGTCTTGTACTAAAACACCATTTTTTAGGGACCAACAGATACCAATATGTTGCTAGGTTTTTAACACCGATTCTGTAAATGGGAAGACAACTTTAGAAATTGTACCCATGTATATAACAACTACATGAAATTCTTTTGGTTCTTCCTTCAGCAATTTTTTTTTATCACCCACCAGCATCCCACAACCATAATAGCATAACAACTATGCCTACCTCCAATTATGGTTGTAAAATCGCGATTATACGGTGATTGATCAGGATTAAAAAAGGAGTCCGAGACTCAAGAGACGCGTTCAGTGCAAATCGCGGGGTTTTGAATAGTGGGTTGAGAAAACCTGATTCAGACTTAATCGGTTAAAAAAAGCATATATGATAAAATTGAAAGTCGAATTGAATTTCAAGAAATTGATCATCTGATCAGCAAGAAGAATCCCCCAATTTGAATTAGGGTTTGAAAGTTTTTTTAGAAAAAACAGAACGGGAAGAAAGAACAGAGAGAGAGAGACAGAGGTGTGCCAGTATTAGGTCTTATTACAAAACAGTCCCCGTAATTAGAAAACTTATAGGAATCTCCACTGATTACTAAAATGTAATGTAAAAAGTTTCAAAAATCACAAAATTCACCCCAAATATCAAAAAGTGACATTTAGGTCAAGACGTTTAATCGGCGATGAGTCAGACGTTGTCAATTAATTGCCAGCTTGCAATTTTTTACAAACTTGCTTCGAACTTACCGTCTGTCCGGATGACTAGCTTACTAGGTTCCCATACCCGTACCACATCTTATAACAAGACCCGGGTAGTATTGGGTTTGCTAATTTAGATACTGTTTGCTAGTAGTTTTGAGATATTTGGAAGCAGTCTGTTCATGACTAATAACCTTTTCTCTGTTTATTGCGTCAGCGTGGCTAAGCACTTGGAATCTGCCAATACAATGTTTTCCTTTATTTGGTGGATCATTGGATTTTACTGGGTATCAGCTGGTGGGGAAGCATTGACAAACGAGGCTCCTCAACTCTATTGGTTAGTACAGACATACTTTCCTATCACAATATCTATACCGTCAATTCTTTTTGTTCGGTAATTTACTCATGCATGGTCTTATTTGTTTCATACAGGCTTTGCATCATATTTTTGGCATTTGATGTTTTCTTTGTTGTTATCTGTGTTGCTGTCGCCTGTCTCATTGGTATAGCTGTTTGCTGCTGTCTTCCTTGTATAATTGCAATCCTATATGCAGTAGCAGATCAGGTAATTTTATATTCTGAAAAAGAAAATACAGTTTTCCTCTGCCGATCTTTAAGTTGGGGAAATAAATAACTATACTTTTTAATAACAATATTTTCATGAGTTCAGGAAGGAGCGACAAAAGAAGACATCGACCGACTTACCAAATACAAATTCCGAAAGATTGGCGAATTTGAAAAACAGAATGGGGAGATCCAGGAATCTTTTGGTGGAATTATGACAGAATGTGATACAGATTCACCCACTGAACATGTTCTTTCCCTTGAAGATGCTGTAAGTTTTTCACTTTCTGCTTTGCTAATACTCATCTACAAAAGATATTCTTATGGATTTCCAATTGAAACCGTAACAATAAGATCCTGTTGAACTCACTGTACGGTTTTGATTTAAAATTTACCACTGCTTAACTTGACACTTGATTTTTTTTTGAGTCGTACACTCATTTTAGTGTGATTGAGTAGGCAAGATATTCTCATTTTATGGCTTTTCTTTTGCTTGAAAACTTGGGAAAAAGAAAAGCTATAAAAAATTGCTTTTACCCAGTCCAACCAAGTGCGCATAAACCAAAAAACAGAAAGAAATAAGCTTAGAATCTGCATTCAAACAAGCCCTTAGATTCCTCTATCATGCAGATCTGTCACTCTCTCATTTCTCAGCTCTGAGTTTTTCTTTTAAAAGTTGTACAAGTCTCAGGTGTTTGTTAATTGCAGGAATGTTGCATATGCCTCTGCTCTTATGACGATGGAGTTGAACTCCGAGAGCTTCCTTGCTGTCACCATTTTCACTCTTCTTGTATCGACAAGTGGTTGTACATAAATGCCACCTGTCCTCTCTGCAAGTTCAATATTCTCAAGAATGGAAACCAAAGCGGCAGCGAAGAAGTCTAAAGAAAAACCTTGTAGGGGGTTGTATTATATTATACCTGATGTAGTAACGTGAGCTTGTAACTAAGTTACCATTGTATTTTTATTTATGCATTCGGGTGAAATAATGGTGGAAACTAAATTTGGCTTTGGTTGTAAGCTGGTCGTTATATCTGTTTTTGTTTTGTAAATTGTCGTTTTGTTCATTCAGAAAGTTTATGCCGAGCCTAATGAACTCATAAAAAAGACTATAAACGAAGAGAGAGAAAAGGATAATGACATGACATCTCAATGCACCCTTATCTAACGGTCCGTAACATAATACAGTATTATATGATTAATGCAATGGTATGATACAAATGGAAACCAATTAGACAAGCTGTCAAACCGTAACAACAATATAATGCAAATTACACTTGCACAATCCGTGTCAAATCTGATTGATGATCTCATCGCGTGCTAGTAATTTAGATATTGTACGCCATTGATTTTTGAGAATGAAAGCATCATGTTAGCTAATCAAGCTTAGATGTGTCACCTCTTAGCCAACAGTAACTCGACTGATAGCTTAGCCAAAACATTTTTGATGCGCATGCCAAAACCTCCAATGAACTCCTACACAATGGGCGTAAAAACAAGACAGTTAACACACTTTATTTCGTACTTGGCCGTTTTTCGTTACTCGGTGCTACTTACACCCACCCACTTCATCTATAAAAACAAAATTGAAGAAAATAAACAATGGACATATTAATTTCGAGTCACGGTCTTCACCTGGTTATAAAAAAAGAATACCAAATTCCATGTTTCCATCACGGATAAAAAAGACAACTTTCAAACGAGCCGGACCATTGTACATGTTATCAAAATTTGGGTATTTTTGTAGTTTCATTTTTTCATTTCCACTTTAATTTCCAAAACCTTGCATAACACTACTTTGGCTGTAAAGAAAAAAAAGAAGAAGCAATATATACGTAATTAAATTTACAACCGTGACTTACACTCTTTAACTGCCAACCCATTTTCAGTTATATACAAACATACATACATATATATATATATAGAGAGAGAGAGAGAGAGAGAGAAAATGAGCAAGAAGAAGGTTTTAGTGGTGGGAGGAACTGGCTATTTAGGACAGCATTTATTGATAGATTTAAGAAATAAAATACAACAAAACCAATATGATTTAGCATACACTTATTTTTCTAACCCTCCACCTATTCTTCTCTCTCAAGCCCTTCCGCGAGCTGAATCTTTTCAACTTGATTTACGATCCGGTGACGGGTTTGATTCCATTACAGCTTCTTTAGGACAGGTAATCTTTTATGGGTATTGACCTTTTTTTGATTTACTTGTTTTTATTGGTTTGAGTTTTTTGTTTGTTATCACAATTTGCTGATTAGCTCTGTGTGTTTGGTGATAGATTTGAATATTTAATAGGTGTTCTGGAATTTCCATATTATGCATTTATTTGTCAATTAGTGGCGGAACTAGAAACGTTTTTTTTCTTCATAATTATGTGGGTGGTGAGAGGCTAAATTTAATATAAAAAAAAATCAAGATACATGGTAAAAGATCGTTTTTTTCTCTATATGGGGGTGCTGGAGCCTCTTTTAGTCCTGTTACTAGTTCCTCCACTATTGTCAATGACAATTTGGTTGATGATTTTAAGCACAGGTTTTTTATCTTCTAATTGTAATGCATCTGGTTGGAAGGTTAAATTAAAATGTGAGTATTTTTTATTTTTATTTTTGTATATCTGGATACTAGATAGTGTAGAACTTTAAGCTGAAATTTCTAAAGCTCAAGTAAGCAATCGCTAAAAAGCTGCAGTCAATTTTTGATGTGGATTATAAATACTATATTAAAAAAGCTTGTTTCGTAAAGAAAAAGCTCGATTCAAAGCTTAAAATAGCTTGCTTTTTCGCTTTTTAGACCGCTAAAAGCTTATGCGTTTTTTACGCTATTAACGTAGCTCTTGCAAAAACGCTTTAGTCAAATTTTTGCTTTCTAAAACATTGATATTGATTAGTGTGGACCAAGGAAAACAATTAGATGGATATAACTGAAAAAGAATCCAGCTTTTTAGGCCCAAAAAGTATGAAAGTTTTCCCTTATGACAATGATGATTGTTCCAGATTCGTTACAGGGTTTTGAGCTTTGTGAGATTTGGTTATTCACGTTTTACTAGTTTAGCTCTATCTGCGAAATTTGGGGATTACATGAGATTTAAGGATGTTAGGCATATGGTTCTCAATGTTAAACTCCCCCTTGCACTTTATGTTGTGTGAAAAAAACACAAAAAAAATTGATCCCTGACTTGCTATCAGCTTTTGAAGTTCCGTTTGGTAGTCTTGAGTTTTTCTTGTTAGGAATAACTGCATAGATCATAATCGTATCTTTAGACATCACATTGAAAAATAACAGATACTCCTGGGGAGGTGATGTTTAAATGACTACTAAATAACTCTGTGAAAACAAGTTCTTAATAAATAAATAAATTAAGGTTTAAATGCTGATTTCGTCCTATTCGATTACAGCCTCATGTGGTGGTTAATTGTGCTGCACTCTCTGTTCCTCGCACATGTGAAATGGACCCCGAAACTGCTATGTCCATCAATGTGCCTAGTGCTCTTGTAAAATGGTTATCGAGTTTTACAAAAAGCAGTACTCTTCTCATTCATTTATCTACTGATCAAGGTAGATATATATATATATATAATATATATATATGGACCTGATATTTGTTAATTTGTATCTATCATGTTATCGCGAAAGTTGATATGCTTTGACATGCCGATTTTGATCAGTTGGTTCAGTTTATCTTCACAAGACAATTGGATGGAATTTCATAACCATAATAAATTATGGGTTCTCTCAGTCACGAGGCTTAAAAGTTCGTGGGCGATACCCATGTAGTGAAATTGAAAAAACAAAAACAAATTTGATTCGCTAACCAAGTTAGGCAAACTAACAAATTAATTTATATGTCGTGAAACGATCAATAAAGCTAGCGAAAAGTTGGACTTCTTGACAGAACAGTCTTTCCCCCTTTTTCTGTATGTCTCAGTGTGACTGAATCTGTTGGATAATTTATACAATAGCATCATTTCAGCCGTGTTGAGTTAAATCTTCGGTTTAATTTTTTATATGCTTTGAAATTTGATGAACCTCACTGTGCACACTCTACTGTCTGGGTTGTTTTCTTTAGATTTTCTTATCATAGTCATTTAGCTTTGTTAGATTGAGGCTGATATTACGCTGTTGGCAGTTTATGGAGGGGAGAAGTCGTTCTATAAAGAAGAAGATGAAGTTGTCCCTGTAAATGTGTATGGAAGATCTAAAGTCGAAGCCGAGAAATTCATTTCGGAAAATTATTCAAACTTTGCGATCTTGAGAAGCAGTATTATATATGGACCCCAAACAGTTTCGCCTGTTCTAAAATCCCTTCCAATCCAGGTACATATCTCATATGGTTCATATTTAAGTCCCACAATTTGATCAATGCAACCTGTTACCAAATAAATGAGTAATATTCATTAATTAGCTTTTTATATTGTTTAAGGGTATTTAGCTTTTTTTAGAGGCTATGTAAGCCTCTCTTTCTCTATTGTAAACCTGCAAGCTCATTTTGAACTGCTACCAAATCCTGAAAATATCAAGAAAAATCTTTTGAAAAATTGAAAAAAATAGTTAGCATGACCTCAGTTAGCCTTCTTTTCAAGGGAGTTTCGTTCTGTTCGATTCAGTGATCCCTTCCATGACCGGTTCCTCAAATCTGATACTTGTGCTTATATTTTGATGTGCTGTCTTTTAGGTACCAACTAACAGAGATTGATTTGTATTAGCCATGTGAATATTGAACATATCATTGATATATTGAGATTATTTATTTGCCTACCATGCAATCACCATGATGACTTATCATTAAAGTACATTTTGAGAATCCCGCTCTTGTAAATATGTTAATACAATAGAATGTAATTTGTTCCTAGTGTTTAATGACATGCCTTTGACATCAAGACAAAACTGTGAGATATAAACTTTTAATGATGTCATTAGTGTATATTTATTTGCTATACTGATTTTACAATTTCTGCAGTTTCTTATGGTCAATCTATGAAATGATGCAGTGGATGGACAGTGTCCTTTCCAAAGGAGACGAAGTTAGTTTCTTTTATGATGAGTTTCGCTGTCCCGTCTACGTGAAGGATATGGTGACTGTTATACTGACTCTTACTAGCAAATGGATCTCAGGTTTGATAATCTTAATGAATATTCTTCATCATATCGGCAGTCTAGTATGAAACTTTTTTTCATACGATCCTTACAATTCTCATTTTTCATCTTGCTGTAGCAAATTGTCTAAGTTTCAACACCCTTCAATTTTCCTAGTGCTAAACACATTATATTAACCTTTCTGTCTACTCTGCAATAGTCACGACGACTTTTCTTTTCCACCCACGTATCAGATTTTTTTGTTCCCGTTTTTTTTTTCAGAGAGCAAGAAAATGCATTTGCTTTTAAATGTCGGTGGGCCAGACAGGGTGTCTCGTACCGAGATGGCTGAAGTTGTGGCACGAATGAGAGGCTACGATAATTCATTGATTAAATCTGTATCTGCATCATCAGTATGTATATGCAACCGTAACTTCTCTATTTTTTCTTGTACATCATTTGTGGATAATGCATCATATCTAAATTTTATCTCTCAAAATGGAAAATGCTCTCTGAAGCTGGTTTCCTGTGAAAAATGCTAAAGCCTGGATCCTATATCATTATTATTTTAATAATTTTTGTGTAGTGGTAAAGGGTAAATTATGATTTAATGACCTGAGTTTTGGCCAATTTTAGGATAAGTGACCTAAGTTTTTGCAATTTTGGTTTTGTGACCTAAGTTTAACTTTTGTATTGTTTTAGTGACCTTGCGTCAATTCAGTGGACGGAATACGTTACATGTGCTATCACGTGCCCTCACGTCTGTTAACTATAAGGGTAAAATCTGAAAGTATTTTAGTCATTTTATCAAGAAATATGTTTTTTTTTCGAAAAATAGGATGACAGGTCACTAAATTGCTAACAAAATTAAACTTAGGTAAAACCGAAATTACAAAAACTTAGGTCACTTATCAAAAAATTGAGCAAAACTCAGGTCACTAAAGCATAATTTACCCAGTGGTTAATTTGTTAAACAGACCAAAGCACCTACAGACTTGGTTTGTGAAAAAATCGTGGTCTCTGAAAGATTGACACTTTTTCTTAATTATTTTGATAAATTAGAATAGTTCTCATTGATGGTGTGTTCAATTGTAGATTGATCGTGGTGTCAAGTCCCCCGCGGACATATCCATGGATATAGCCAAGCTGATACATACACTTGGAGTTTCTCCTACTCCGTTTAACGATGGTGTGAAATTGACACTGGCAACTGTAACAGGTCCTTTGTCGGGTTAAAAGTTGAAACTAAGTTTCATTTTGAAAATAATAATGTTGTAATCTCGAAAATAATTGAATCTGTTTCCAATCTTTAGCCAGAAATTTACGATTTAATTTATTATAGCATCCAGATAAATATTTTTTGCAGAATTGAACAATTTTGTTTGACGAGACAAAATATTAAATTGATTATCGAGTTTGCCGACATGGAGTGTAATCAACATGAATCAAGCCAAAAATAGAAAAACAATTCACGTTGTCAATTCTCTTTCTTGACTGATGAAGATAAATATATACTATCAGTTATAGATATTTACAAAACTGGAATATTGTATCTAACAATAATTGACTTTCGTTTTCAACATAAATAACGTCCCAACTACATTTTAAGCAATATCTGGTGGTAGTAGTTGTTGATTT
The DNA here is from genome assembly GCA_963920805.1 of Primula vulgaris. Lineage (NCBI taxonomy): Eukaryota > Viridiplantae > Streptophyta > Magnoliopsida > Ericales > Primulaceae > Primula > Primula vulgaris. The sequence goes on along the minus strand of OY987212.1, from coordinate 37,004,224 downwards.
TTTGCAATTGTGACGTGGAATAAGCAGCAGCACATGAACTCTTTTATAGAAAAAAGCTGAGTTGTTAATATCTGGTGGTAGTAGTTGTTGATTTTTTGCAATTGTGACGTGGAATAAGCAGCAGCAACATGAACTCTTTTATAGAAAAAAGCTGAGTTGTTAATATCTGGTGGTAGTAGTTGTTGATTTTTTGCAATTGTGACGTGGAATAAGCAGCAGCAACATGAACTCTTTTATAGAAAAAAGCTGAGTTGTTTGGTTGCCGCCATGCAGGCATCTCAAATTGATATATTTTCCTCTCAACTCTCAACAAATAATAATTTTAGAAATGTGCTAGAATAAATTTAGTTAATCAATTTGTGGATTATAAATTGTTGAAGTTATTAAGTATACACACATGATTACAAATAACTTGAACTCTTAAAGAGTTAAAGTAATCTTAAAATGTATTTTTTACCTATTCTTTTTGTTATCTCCTGTTATCTAGTCCAATTATGTGTTGAAATTACATATTCTATAGTATTTAACTGGAGATTTTATGATTTTTATCATAGCTCTCAACGGTTGATACTTGATACACAGTACCTAGTAGGCTAGTACCCACACAAATATAGCTTTTCTTAAAACTTATATACAAAATCATGGATAATGATATATGCACACACAATTTGCACTACTTTTTACTAGTACATTTCTTGTAAATGAATTGAAGACAAAAGTCACAAAATACACAAGGATGGATACAAATTTTGATTTACAGAGTTACACTATTATCATACTATTATAATAAATCAATTCAATATTTTTGATACTGCTAAATTTTGTAAAAAAAAATTCAAATTACCTTTACATTTTTTTATTAATTACCATAATGACATACTCTCATAAATAATAGAGAAAAATAAAAGACTAATTAGCACCCTTTTAACAACTCAAAATTCTTTTAAATTTTCTCATCTTATAAAAATATTTTTATTCTCCACGTATTTGTATTTCCTATATTTTAATCATACGACGCGTCACACATACAACGCGTGATACATGATTACTAGTATTTTTTATAAGCTAACTAGTTCACAATTAGATACCAACTTATTTAGAATGTAAATTCCAAAATTTCATGAACTCTCACTAAAAGTTAAATAAGTACAAAGTATTTAACACTTAATGATTTAAACATAATATATTTGTCCATGGTATTATACACAAGTTGACTATATAAAGTAAAGTAAAGCATTATGGTCTGTTAAGACATCTGAAGTTTAACCATATAAAACAACCCACCATGGCAGAAGCATTTTTAAAAACTTCAACAAAAAGGTTAATTAACATCACTAGTTACCAATTTTTATTTACCACTTAACCCAATTAATTATTAATGTTATTATTTCTCAGGATTGCAGTTGTAACAGGAGCAAATAAAGGTATAGGGTTTGAGATTTGTAGGCAATTAGCTTCAAATGGAGTGACAGTGGTTTTAACAGCTAGAGATGAAAAGAGGGGGAATGAAGCTCTTGAGCAGCTAAAAAAATACTACGGTTTTGTTGATGATCATGTGTTCTTTTTTAGGGTCGACGTGACGGACTCAGAAAGTATAAATTCTCTTGCTGAATTTGTCAAGACCCAATTTGGCAAACTTGACATATTGGTATGAATCACTTCACCTCATTTTTTTTTCTGTATTTTCGAAGAAACAAAATCTAGATTGATATTCAGAAGAGAATAATTAGAGGCTCTAAATTACAAATTTTTGCCTTTTAAGCTTAGAAAGTCATTATAATTTTTGCCTTTTAAGCTTAGAAAAAACCTACAATGATTTAGCTTATAGCGTATAGTTTTCATAAGTCACTAAGGAAAGCTGAGGTTCCAAACAGGCTAAACTTTGAAAGTTCTTTCTTTAGCAAAGAAACTGTTAGAACTTAAGTTTACTGAGTATACTCTCCTTTGAAGGCAAACAATGCAGGAATTACCGGAGCCATTTTTGACTATGAAGCTTTAAGGACTGAAAATCTTGGTGATAAGGTGGCGTAAGATTAATTCTTTTTGTTACAAGATTTGTTATTCAGATTGATATACTATTATACTAGATGCTCTGTAACCATTGATATACCTTAATGTTACATTATCTCGTTTTCTGAAAGTTACGCAATTATAATAAATATTGCTATAGCCTGAAGATGCACAAATTGATTGGAGTAAGATAGTGACGGAGCCTTATGAGTTAGCTTTGGAGTGCTTGGAAACTAATTATTACGGGCCTAAAAGAATGATTGAAGAACTAATTCCCCTCCTCAAGCTATCTGATTCACCTAGGATTGTTAGCATCTCCTCTGCCATGGGACAGTTGAAGGTACAGTATGTTATTAATTATGTTATATTATTCAAACATATTATTCAAACGCTATATTATCGTAAAGTTATTTCAATCTTTTTATAAAATGTTATATGTACAGCAAATTGATATAGGACAATAGTATTTAATGTATATATAGTTGCTTTCACAAGTAGTGAAAGTGGCGTGGATGAGTCGGTTGCATTTACAGTTGTTTTCGGCTTCCAATACAGAAAGTAGTTTATCAAAAAAAACATGGACATCATTTGGAGGACCGATTTCGGTGAACTTAGTCGAATTGTTTCTTAAAGGCTTAAAGTGGCTACCATCCTATGTTTTACTGACATGGACTTGTAAGTCGGAAAAAAACATTTCTAAGTAAAGCTTGTTCTATTTTTTTCAATTATTTACTCTTACGTCTACGGACTCCATATAAGTCTATTTTCTTTTTCATTTCTTGTGAAGATTACTTCCCTTTCAAGTAAGTATTCATTTTTACTAATACTGCAGTATGATCATGATGTAAATAAAGTCTTGTATAAACGCAATTTCACTGATCTATGCACTTATTCTACATTTTTCAGAATATTCCCAATGAATGGGCCAATGGAGTGCTTAACGATGTTAAAAACCTTACGGAGGAGAAAATAGAAGAGGTAATAAATCAGTTTCGTGTAGATTTTAAAGAGGGCATATTAAAATCTAAAGGGTGGCCTACTTTCTTATCTGCTTATACATTATCGAAAGCCGCATTAAACGCTTACACAAGGATTGCAGCAGAAAATAACCCAAATGTTTTGATCAACTGTGTTTGCCCTGGCTTTGTGAAAACGGATATAAATTCGAATATGGGGATTCTAACTGTTGAAGAAGGGGCTGCCAGCCCTGTGAGGCTCGCGCTTCTCCCAACCTCGGACCCGACAGGACTTTTTTATATCCGTGATCAAGCATCGTCTTTTTAATAAATCAAAGATGGATAATTGTCGATATGTTATTATTCTGCACTGTAACTGAGGTCCAAGATGGTGTTGTTTACCATTCCCACAGTTGTATTGTTGTTCTATATAATAGTTTTTTACTAAATAAAGCTGAAAGTTTGAACTAAACATTAACCTTTTCATTTTTTGAGACATTTCTCTACATGGATGTGGTATAAATTACATAGTGCCGTCGTTAATGATTTTTCTCCTATTGATACAAAAATGTAGACAGAGATCGTAAATAATTAGAAGAAGCCGAGACTTGAAGTAAATAACCTTGAAGTTTAATTGATTTGTTAGATTAAATTTGTAGACAAAAACTACCATCAGTCATTTTATTCATAAATAGAAAAGGCTCTTTCATTCCAAGGCATAACCTGTATCCATGCGCTTCATATTCGCCCGGAGAACATGATGCCGGTTTCGTCAGCAGTGAATCGATAATAGTACTGTTTATCGTATTTTCTTGAAGTGGTTGAATGGTCGGAAGGAAAATACAATAGGAAAAAAAAACTCTCAAGTCTTTCACCAAAATATTAAGGGGGAAGCTTTAGGAGAAATTTAAAAAGACGCGAATTAGCTATTGAGACTTGACAATAAGTAGAATTAGCTATTGAGACTTGACAATAAGTAAAGTATGATGGGATTATGGGAATAGGTATTGGGATAGCAATGAGTGTTGGAGCAAACCAAATTCATGAATCAAGACTAGCAAACTTTGTTGATTTGCGTGTTCATATGAAGAGCTCATACATGAACATTCATTTATGTGGTTATGTGAAGAGTTGATACATGAATTATTATTAATGTATCTTGAATTGTTTAGTATTCTCGGTAGCCTATATAAAGGCATTTGATCTTGATGTAATTTATATCAAAAAAAAGAAAAATAATTTATCTAAATAAAAAGAAATAAACTCAAGGTCATACAAACTGGTATCAGAGCTTGGTTTGATTAAAAAAATGTCCAACAACATCGTTTCCCTTGTTCCTCGGTTCAATGGTGAAAGGTTTGATTATTGGAGCAATCTAATGAGGTTATGTCTTGAATCTCAAGACCTATGGAGTGTGGTTGAAGAAGGTGTTGGTGCGCCTGAAGACGAACCTCAACTCACCACCGCCCAAAAAGATCTTCTAAAGAACCGAAAGCAAAAGGATAGGAAGGCACTCTTCCAAATTTATCAAGCACTAGAAATTCCTGTTTATGAGAGAATTTCAAAAGTTTCAAATGCTCAAGAGGCTTGGAAAATATTGGATACGACATATTGCGGACAAGATCAAGTGAAGAAAGTTCGCTTGCAATCGTTGCGAGCTGAATTCGAAAAACTGGAGATGAAAGAAAATGAAAAGATTTCAGAGTATTTTACTCGTATCTCTTCCATTATAAACCAAATGGCATCAAATGGAGAAGTCGTAGAGACTCAAAAATCGGTTGAGAAAATTCTGCGGAGCTTGTAAATTAAATTTGACCATATTGTGGTCGCTATTGAAGAATCAAATGATTTATCTATAATGACACTTGAAGGTTTGCATGGAAGATTGGAAGCTCATGAGGCTAGAATTTTGCAGAGAAGTACTCAAGGCGTTTCTTCTCAAGATCAAGCTCTAAAATCCCAATATACATTCACGAAAAGACATGACTTATCTCGTGGACGAGACAAAGGTCATGGTGAAAAAAATGACGAATCGAAAAAAGAGGAGAAACCATCATTCTATAAAGGTAAAGGAAGAATCACTTACAAAGGTACAAAACCTTACTTTGAGTGTAATTTTTGCCATAAACCTGGACATAAAGAAAATGATTGTTGGGAAAAACATCCTGAAAAAAAACCCGTGGCCAGTTTTATGCATAACGAATGTGAGAAATCAGAAACTTTGTTGATTGTTTCTGATGGAAATGTTGAAAACATTTGGTACTTGGATAGTGGAGCAAGTAGACATATGACGGGTAATAAAAATCTGTTTTCTACTCTTGTGGAAACTAACAATGGGCTGGTTACCATTGGAGATGCCAAAACTTATAAAATTTAAGGTGTTGGTGAAATCTCTTTCAAAACTAAGACCGGAAGAATCGAGAAAATGTCGGAGGTACTTTACGTACCAGGTTTGCGAAGCAACCTTCTCAGTGTTGGTCACTTACTACAGAAAGGATTTGATTTCAAATTTGTTGGAGACATGTGCACCATGAAAAAGAACAATCAACATGTGGCGAAGATTGTTATGGGGTCAAATAAATTGTTCCCTCTCAAACTTGATGTTATCAATAGTACGTGTTTTATTGCTACTTCTAATGACGAAGTTTCCAAGTTGTGGCACGATAGGTTTGGACATCTGAATTTTCGGAGTTTGAAGGAGATCTCCATTAAAGAAATTGTACAAGGATTGCCCAAAATTGAGGTGATTAATAAAGTGTGCGAGGAATGTCAATTGGGAAAGCAACATCGTGAATCATTCCCATCAAAATCAAAATGGCATTCACAATCACCATTGGAACTTGTCCACACTAATCTTTGTGGACCAATGCAAGTACCGTCGCTTGGAGGGAGCAGATATTTCTTGTTGTTTGTTGATGATTACACAAGAAAAAATTGGGTTTATTGTGTTAAAGAAAAATCAGAGGCTTTCTCATGTTTTAAAGATTTCAAATTTCAAGTTGAAAAATACTCTGGCTTGCAAATAAAGAATTTGAGGAGTGATCGTGGTGGAGAATACATATCTTCTCAGTTCGAAGTTTTTTGTCGAAATCATGGAATTCGACATGAATTAATAGCCAGGTACTCACCTCAACAAAACGGAGTCGTAGAGCGCAAGAATAGAACAATAATGAACATGGTGAGATGCATGTTGAAAAAGAAAAACATGCCTGCGTATTTTTGGGCCGAAGCGGTATCTTGTGCCATTTACCTAATCAACCGATCACCAACGAAGAACTTGGATGATTCTACTCCAAATGAGGTTTGGTATGGTAAAAAACCGAATGTTTTTCATTTGAAAACTTTTGGTTGTCTTGCATTTTCTCACATCCCAAATGCTTTGAGATCGAAGCTCGATGATAAATCCGTGAAATGCATTTTCATTGGTTATAGCCAAATAACTAAAGCTTACAAACTTTACAATCCACAAACGAAGAAAATTGTGATTAGCAGGGATGTTAGATTTGATGAAAATGGTTACTATGATTTTTCAGATGATGAGGAAATGCCTGAATGGCAAACTCTCAATCTTGAAAAAGAAGAAAACCCTTTGTAAGAACATGTAGATGTTGGTGTTCAAATGCAACCTGAAAATAATGGGGGTGAACCGCAACATGTAGATGTTGGTGTTGAAATGCAACCTGAAAATAATGGGGGTGAACCACAACAAAATTCACCACCAACGACAAATAGAAAAACTAGATCTTTGAGAGAGATTTATGATGCAACCGAAGAAATGGCCACAACTGATCACATATACTTTGCATTCTTTGCGGGAAAAGATCCAGTGACTTATAATGATGCATCAAAAGATGAAAAATGGGTTCGTGAAGGAGAAGTCAACCTTGAGTATTGTCGAAGTGAAGAACAACTTGCCGATATCTTCACCAAGCCACTTGGAGGTCCGACGTTCTTAAAAAATGTTGCTGCATTAGGAGTTCGAAGGAATTTTGGTTTAGGGGAGGCAATGTTGGAGCAAACCAAATTCATGAATCAAGACTAGCAAACTTTGTTGATTTGCGTGTTCATATGAAGAGCCCATACATGAACATTCATTTATGTGGTTATGTGAAGAGTTGATACATGAATTATTATTAATGTATCTTGAATTGTTTAGTATTCTCGATAGCCTATATAAAGGCCTTTGATCTTGATGTAATTTATATCAAAAAAAAAAAATTTATCTAAATAAAAAGAAATAAACTCAAGTTCATAGTTCATACAATGAAAATGAAATGAGAAGGGATAATGACCATGACAATAAGTAACAAAGTTAAAAGCTGCTTTTAGATTGGCCTCTAAATTGGTGGCTGCAATAAAAAGAGACTTTTAGCCAACTTAGATAAGTGATTTCTCTGTCAACTTGTCAAAGTGTATCCACACATACACGGAGAGAGAGACTTTTACATGGCTGAACCAATAGCATATACAGCAACAAAAAGGTACCCCTGTAGTACTCCCATTTACTTCAAATCTTATAACTCACCTTCTAGTTTTTCCCTTAAACACTTACAGATTTAGAATATTTATACTAACTCTTGATAAAAGAGTCTGGATTTTTGTAACTCGTTATACAAGTTCAGTAATACTTCCTATGTTATAAGAGTATTGTTTAACTTATATGTGTTTCACTGTTTCCTAGGATTGCAGTTGTAACAGGGGCAAATAAAGGTATAGGGTTTGAGATATGTAGACAACTGGCTTTAAATGGGGTGACAGTGGTATTAACAGCTAGGAATGAGAAGAGAGGAAATGAAGCTCTTGATAAGCTCAAGAAAGACTCCGGTTTTGGTGATGATGATGTGTTCTTTTATAGGGTCGACGTGACGGACTCGGATAGTATCAATTCTCTTGCTGATTATCTCAAGACCCGATTCGGCAAACTTGACATTTTGGTATTATTGTTTATTAGTACTTAGCCAATGAATAGTCTGTGATAAAATGCAAATAACACCGTACATAGTTACATTATCTTAAATCTGATTATGAAATTTACCGACTTGTTGTCAACGGCATACTCACGGCTTTAAAACATTAAACATGTTTCACTGAGGATATGCATGAATTACTTGTAGTTGTTTATCACCCGTCTTTCATTTACGCTAGATCTGACGAGTAATGTGGTAGAATCGCCAGTGCTGTAACCTATCAAAAATTAAGGCACACCCAACGTCGTGCACACACACACACGACCAATTGGAAATTGTTCAAATTCATCACATCTAGATTTTTTTTTCCTCCGTCTTTTAATTTTTTTGGTATTTCCTTTTCAATTAAAACAATAATGTAACTTGTAAGTAGTGTTTTTGTCACTGCTAACAAGAGGACCGGCACTTCTGTCGAATATTATCTCATTCATGTTATAATGTATTTTAGTGGGAAGTGAAGAGATGTTCTTTATTTATTCATAGTCAAAATAATAATAATAATGAGAGAAGAGGTTGTTCTTCTTTGCAGGTTAACAATGCAGGTATTGGTGGAGTTGATTTTAAGGAAGGGTTTGCAGCTACAGATTTTAATGATAATGTTAGTGGTACCTATAAGAATTCTCTTTTTATTCTGGAAAATTATACGAGTCAATTTCGAGCAGCTTTACAATGAAGTTTGTCAGCCTAAGTTGCTTGAATTTTTATCTAAAAGCGTTTCAAGTATATCACATGTCTTATTCAGCCTGCAGAAGCTCAAGCCGGTTGGATAAATAATATAGCAGGTCAGACTTACAAGTCAGCTGTGGAATGCGTGCGAACTAATTATTATGGTCCTAAAATGATGATTGAAGCTCTCAGTCCCCTTTTAGAACTCTCTGATTCACCAAGAGTTGTTACCATCACCTCGTCCATGGGAAGTTTAAAGGTATTTAAGCCAGTTTTAGTACTTCTTGTACAAAGCTTTTTTCACTCTTTTATCCTACTTAATTTGTTAATTCGTTGATAACCAATTTGGAAATTGAGATTTGTCTATCAACTAGCAGATTTCAGAAACATAATAGAATATACACTAGATTACTAGAACTTTAGCTGGTCAACTTTAGCTAATCACTTGTATATCTCTACATAATCCGAGATTCATTTAGGCTATTTCAAACGAGTGGGCCAAAGGAGTGCTAATTGATTCTGAAAACCTTAATGAAGAGAAGGTGGGAGAGGTACTTAATCAGTTTTTGAGTGACTTTAAGGAGGGTTTATTAGAAACTAAAGGCTGGCCAACTTTTATATCGGCTTACACGGTATCAAAGGCCTCTCTAAACGCTTACACAAGAATTGCAGCAAAGAACAATCCCACTATTTGCATCAACAGTATTTGCCCTGGATTTGTGAAAACAGATATGACCTTAAATAAAGGGACTTACACAGTTGAAGAAGGAGCTTCGTGCCCGGTGAGGCTTGCTCTTCTCCCTCATGGAGGCCCATCTGGTCTCTTTTACGTTCGTGATCAAGTATCTTCTTTTGAATAAACAATATATATGTCCCGCCATTTAACAACTTGTGCCTTTCTGTGTTCTAATTATTTAGTCTCGATTTCTATCTGGCCTTCATTTTTAAACAAGTATGATCTTCTGAATAAAGAACAGACAATATGTATGATCATGTACCGTATTTATTCAGTAACCTAATGTGGTTTATTTACATGAAACAATTGTTTGTTGTTCTTTCGATATTACAAAAAGGTCTCGTGATAAGAAGCATTTCCATTATCAAGCAGCTACTTTACTTATTTTATAATCGTCGCCTGTTTGTATCTTGTCGGTCTAGTTGCTTTATTATTGGTGCTATGGGGCGGATCCACAGTTACCCGTACGTATCACGTTTTTCCGGAAACGCGTTTCGGAAACGAGGTACAGTACTCTCTCAAAAAATTAGGGGAAACGTCTCCGAAACGTTTCGGAAACTTAAGTGAAACCTTTTTAAAATCTTAAATTATACTTCTCGGAAATCTCAATAAAACATTCAAGAAACTTGTAAGATACTTATTTTCAAATAAAAGTAAAAAAATGCATTTAAAATATGATGAAATCAAATTAATTAAAGAGCATACGTAAGTTATTTTAATAAATTATCTCTTAAATCGTGAGAATTTAACTAGTTGTTCACTGTATTATTGTACTATTATTTATAAAATTGGGCGTATTTCATAAATATTTTCAACCTGTTATATTCTAAATTTGTAATTATATCGGCGTTTTCCGTTTCCGATTAAAAATTAGCTTACGTTTCCCGTATCCTATCCCGCTTCCACTTCCCGACTTAGTAACTATGGGTGAATCTATAGTTGATATTACTCAGCCTCATTAAGTTGGGGTTAGTTTTATGACTATTTTGAGTGTTCGTAAATGATAAAGGCTGGATGATGGAAACGTAATAAAACAAAATCAAGTCGAATGTAATCAAGTTTGGACAGGATCTTATTTTATCGACCTGAATCAGTCTGACATGTACTAAAAGGGTGGGTATATATGTAGAGAATGGATGAATGTAAATTTGAAGGCCGAACTTATGTCTAATCTATTTCGGCCTGACTTCATGAACTTCATGTTTCACAGAATAGACATCCTTTTTTAAGTGTTACTGATCGCATCGACTTGCTTGGAGTTTATTTCTTTAAGCGGACCACTTTCGTCGAACATTTACCCATACAAACTTACTGAAACTGATTTCCTTCAGTTCTAACTTCCAATAGTAAATTGTCATTATTTCTAACTTCTATTGGCATAAGTAATTAAAAATACAAATTAATTAATTAATTAAATAAATTATGTGATTCAGTAGCTTTGTTTTGATATTTCTTTTATTGTCTCCCTGTTATTTGTTTACCGGTTTTCTAACCGGATTAGCTACTGTGGAAACTTGTTCCATAGACAGACAATTTCATTTCAGTAATATTATTGTGTTTTCTTAAAAAATATATACAAATTAAATTTATACATGCGTACTCCAAAAATGTCTCTACTCTAACCTAAGCCTAGTATTCAAACAAACATAAATTTCCACATAAACAACAATTTTACATATATTAGTAGAAAATTCGAGCAAATGCATAGTGTGCCCGCCAAAATTAAAAGATAATATTTAGTCGGATCAAAGTCTACACTGACCGGATATAGCTATCCAATGACCGAGTCGACTGTTTTTGGTTCATGTCATATTAAGGATGCTGCTTTAATTTTTCGTTGGTCTCCTGGACCATGACACGAATTTTGAGCTTAACTGATTTACTGAGCTTGTGACAACTGACACACATAGGGACAGAACTATGAAACTCAAACCAGACGTATGATATTATTATTTTGTACGAATTTTTATGAAGAGATAACACACTAGTTTTAGTGATTTTAAATGAAAATATATATATTTAATTTCCGTTATACCAAAAAAAAAACTAAAAAAAATATAATTGTTAGGGAAGTGAAAACGACTCGTATGCTACGTACTTAGAAGTTACAACCAGGGCCAAAATTGACACTAAATCCAATTGTTTTCATCATAATTCAAAAAGCAAGTAAAACCCATAGTAAGAGACTTACTTGTAATTTCTTTTAATTGTTTTATTCCTCTTGATAGAATAAGAATTTTGTTATTGCTCCCTTATTTTCAAAAACTCATATACACCAAGACAAAAGTCTTATCCATTTGTAGATGGAACTTCAATCGCAGCTAAGTGTAAAGGAAAGTTGTGAGCATTACGTTCATGCATAACTTCCATATCAAGGTTAGCACGATTAATGATATCAGCCCAAGTATTAATTACACGACCTTGACTATCAACTACAGATTGGTTAAATATTTTGTTTTAAATTTTGATGATTATGGTATAAAAAGTGACATGTATCAGGAACCCTATAAATTCCCTAAATTTAAAAAAACACGAAATTTTCCTCATATATGAGTAATGCATATGATTCCCTAGATTAATACTCCATCCGTTCCTAAACAAATGTATCATACGAAAATACGTACAATTTTGACCGATAATTTTTTCATATTTAGATTGTCGGAAAAAATTATTTCAAAATTTAATCACGTAGTTTATGGTTAGAACTATATGATGAAATTTTCAATTTTTTTATTTTTGTAATTTTGATATGAAAATTTTGATGGTAAAAGTTACATGTATTTTCGTAAGGGGTATTTGTTTAGGGACGTAGGAAGTATAATAGTAATAAACTATACTGAGTTCATATTTTTATGGTTGTAATAGTGTTATTGATAAAGCCATAACTTTGGTCGGTTGCGTTAGGCTTTTCAACAAAGATAAAATGACAAATCGACCGTGAATAAATGATGCTTCCTGATCTTTATTATTACTCGGATTATTGTCCTTGTTCGGACTATTACACTTGTTCGGATTCGTATTCCGATTTTACAATTATGCTCGATATAACTATTTAATCTCTCGTCTTGATCTTTCTCCTCTTTTATTCGGTGCTCGGCTGTCTTTTCTCGGTTTGTTTCTCGAAGTGATATGCTTTGGTTAGTTTATCTCTTTTCTTAACTTCTCTCTATATTTTTTGGATAGATTTTCTGGTCCTTTTCTAGGAGGGGTAGTGGGCTATTTATAGGCAATTGCGCCTTCTAGGATATTGACAAATGTCTTCATCCTAGGGATTTCTCAGACAAGGGTCCCCCTTTGATTGGGCTTGGGCTTTGGGTAGTAGCACCTCAATTCCTATAAAAAATATGAGGTGACCCGTTTAAGCGTTGGATACCCATTTATAAAGTGGGTTGATTATGACCCGAATAAAATATTCGGGTCTGATTTTTATGTTCTATCAAGTGCTCCCTGACTTCCTCGGCGTGGTTTCCATGTCGGGGGAGTCATGTTCGGTTTGTCGAGAACGTTACTTCGGTCTTATTTTTCCCAATGCTTCATCGAGAAACGCAATAGACTCGTGACGGTTCCCAGGGGGGCACATTTAATGTTTCCTATCCTAATATCTTTTTTCGAGGAAAACTCCTATAAAGGGGTGTGCTCCCTCCATAATTAGGCATTTTACTACTAATTTGCCCTTGACATAATGGCTTCTTCTGGTTCTACTGGTGAGAGCTCCTTTAATTATATTTCATATTTAGAAACGGAAATCAAGAAATCTCGTACCACGAATAAGAAACTCGTGGCCAAGGTTTCAAACTACAAGAAAAGGTTGTCTGACATGGATTCTGATCATCATGTGACGATGGCCGATCGAGATTGGGCCTATGAGCATATAAAGAAGCTCGAGGCTAATCTGGCTAAGCAGAAGGCAGCAAAAAAGGCCTATAAGCTTGCCTTCAAGGAGTTGCATGCTCGGTCCAAACCGAGTTCGGATGACGATGAAGAAGGCTCTTCCTCGAAATAATTAGTCTTTTGTAATTTCTGTCGTGATTTCTCTTGAATGGGGAGTCTTCTCCTCAGTTGTAATCGAAGTTTTTGGAATTAATAAAATATTTCCCTTTCCTTGTTCTTGTCTGTTTATCTTCTTGATGTCTTTTTGGATGATTTTAATTGGATTTGTAACTGTGGTTAATTCGCCTTTAATGCTCTTGGGAAGTTCAAGAGGCTGTATTTATTCGAGATGACCTTTGACCTACTCCTTGTTTCTTCTTATAAAAGGGGACTGTCCCAGTATCTTTTATGCAGTTCATTCTTTATTAACGAACAAATGGCTTCTCCTCTTGAAAAGTATGGTGACAACCTTCCTGAATACGTTACCCGTCTGGAAGAGAAAGTTCAGAAGGTGCGTTATCTCGAGAAGAGGGTTGCCCGACTGTCAGTGGAAGCTCGTCGGGCCTCCGAACTAGACGAGCGATTGGATGCCCTAGAGAAGGAGCACCAGAGGTCTTTGCTCGACAGTATTCGTGCTCGTGCCCGGATCAAAGAGCTCGAGGCCTCCAGGGATAGGCAGCTCGCTTCCAAGAGGGCTTACAAATTGGCCCTTAAGGAAGTGTATGCTCGGTTGAAAAGGAAGCCGAATGACGAAGCGGGCCCTTCTATGAAATGATTTTATTGTTTTCATTGTATTTCCTCTTTGTGCTTCTTCTGTAACGAAGTATCAACCAATCAATAAAGATTTCTTTTTCTTGTTTATATCTGAATTACTTTCCCAACGCAATTTATTTTGACTGCGCACGCTTGTGGCCTCATTAATGCTTTTCTTGGGCCTTGCGTTTGATCTTATCCATTGGACCTCCTTACTCTTTATATCTAGGGACTAATAGGATTTCTTGAGCCTTGTGCATAGAAAATCCTAATCACCAGAGTTTTCTTGAGCCTTGCGCAAAAGATCTGGGATATTTATTCGATCCGCTGTCCTTCCCAAAAATGACGCGTGCTTTGTTGCCATTATTACTTACCCCCTTTAAATATTGGTAAGAATCCAAACGTTTCTTGAACAGGTGTGGCTTTTAATTACTCACTCTTTAGAGTCTTTTGGGAATCCAAACGTTTTTCTTGAACAGTCACCTCTTTTGAGTGCCATCGCTTCTGAATACCCATTGGCGAATGGTTGCGACTCTCAATCCCAGCCTTCATACGATTGATCTATAAATACCTGCTTACAGCATGGTTACATCCACACTTCTCATCATATTATTTTCCCCCATATATAGACCCTCATCTTATAATTTCCCTAAGATGTCTGGTCCTTTCACCCAATCAGCATTAGCTTTGCAAGTGGAGGCCTTCGAAGCCTCCTATAACCATGTACAAAGGCTGTTGAGGGATGCCGAGGAGGAATTGAAGGTGATGCGTTATCACCATACCGAGATGGTTCGGGAATTAACTTGGCTAAGATCCGAACTGGCTTACTGCCGACGTGCTCGTCAGGCTTTAGTCGAAGAGAATGAGATGCTAAGGGGGAACCCGACACTGAGGGACAGGGATGTCTCTGCCGGGCCCTCTCATCGATACCGATCGACTTCCCCCTAACCTTCCCCCTTCTTTTTTATCTTTCTCTGCTTTTCCCCTTCTTTTCCTATCTCTTCCTTTTTTTCTTTTTTTTTTATTTCTCCGTTTCCATCATTTCTTCCTCTTCCTCCTTTTTGCACTCTTCTTCTTTTCTGTTTTTTTTTTTTTATATATCTCTCTTTCTTTCTTTTTTATACCCTTCTTATGCTTCTTTTCTTTTTTATCGTGTTCCTTTTACTTTCTTCGTCCTCTTCTTTCTCATCATCTCTAGTTCTCTCTACTTTTTTCCTTTTTCTCTTTCTTTCTCTTCTTTCTCACCATTACGACGTAACAATCAATCCTGTGATCCTAAGGATTTTGTGTTACTTCTAGGATTTTTGTCATTGTTCTTTTTGACTCTTCTTTCTTATCATTTTTTCTTTTTCTTGCTTTTCCTTTCTCTTTCTTCTTACTTTTTCTTTTTGGTGTCTCCTGCTCACTTGGTCAGCTGATATAGTTGATCCTTTGCCTGATCTTCTGTACTAGCTCTTCTCGGATGTAATAGATCTTTATCTCGGATGTAATAGGTTTTTATCTCAGATGTAATAGATTCTTATCTCTGATGTAATAGACCTTGATGTAACAGACCTCGATGTAATATTGTCTATTGATGTAATGAACAATGATGTATTCCATCTTCATTAATGAAAAGTATTTTTGCCCTTTTCTTTTTGCCTTTCTTTTTATATTGTACGTGTGGTTTGTTGTTTGTCTGGGATCTAGATCTTTGAATATCTCGTCTTTATTTCTTCTGCACTGTAGTCTCAGATGTCAATAGCTGTCCCCGTCACTGTCAAACATATGTGCAGGCTCCCTAGTAGGTCAGGAAATGCACATGCCCCCCCCAGCATGTCAGGAAATATGCAATTTCCCAAGCAAGGTCATAAAATATCATATTCTTCGTTCTATAAGTACCCTCTTTTCTTGGGTAGTTTATCATCTCTTTTTTCTTTTTGCTTCTCTCTTCCTTAGCCCTTTATTTTCTTCCATACTAAACAATTTCCCAGAATGTCTGGACCTGTGGTGAGATATCATGCTCAGATGAAGGGCTTGGATACAGAGGTATCTCGGGTCCGCAGTCGGATGGCAAGGCTTGAGAAAGAGTATGGCGTTTTGGCCTTGAGCTTGTTCGGCTCTTATCCCGAAGAGACAGTGAAGTGGACCGAGATCTCGGCACTGAGTCGCCAGCTCGATCATTTGTTGCTGCAGAGAAACCATCTGGCCAATTCCTGGTATGATGCCGAGGAAATTTGGGACCATTCTCAAGATGAGTTTGACAACTCTCCTCAAGGCCTTGCTAACCTAATGGTAAAGAATGCTCGGCTCGTGGAACGCGTCAGGGTTCTTACTTCGGAAAACAATAGGCTCTCCTCGGAGAATGACGATTTGGTCGCCATGAACGATTCCTATCAAGCTAGGCTGAATTGTTCTGCTCGTATTGCCTTCTCTCGGTCTGGCAGTTCGGTTTTTCCACCCATTGATCCTTAGATTGGGCTGGTTTTCTTATGTATTTCCCCTTTTGCCATTTGTGTTTTATCTTCTGTATTTAATGAATCAGTTGTATCTTTTCGTATCTCGTGCCTGTCTTGTGAACCATTGGAACTCTTCGTATTTTGTGCCTTCTGATTCTCTATAAATGCTCCCTATTGCCTGTATCTCATTATCAATTTCTACCTCTTCTTGTTTTATAATTTGCTTTTGCGTGAGATGGCTCCCATCACTAGGTCTGCCTCCAAAAAGAAAGCCCTTATGGAAGAGGAGCCTACCTTTTTGCTACCTCGTCCCCCTGGCTTTGGGGAGGAGGATTTGACTCCTCTTCAACTAAAAGAAATTGAGATGTCATGGCTGAAACATGATCTCATGTGTGCTCGGACTGAAGCGAGGAGGTTTAAACAATATTGGGACGAGGAGGGCACTGCTCGTTTCAAGGCCGAGCAAAAATGCAAGTCTCAGTCTTACGCCTTGAAACAGGCTGAGATGGCGATTTCTCGATTGGTTAGGGAGAAGGAGCGTCTGGAGGAACTTTTGGCGAAGAGGGATGTTGCTATGGGGGATAGTTCGAAAAAGTAGGATGTGTGTATTTTCTTTTTCTGTTGTATTATTTGTGTTTCCCCCTTTGTGGATGAATAAAACTTGTCTTGCATTTGATTCTGTCCTATTTTATTTCCTGCTTGCTTCTTTTTTTTTTTTTTGTTTCTGAACATACATCGAACAATGTGCCCGGTTATCCCCCCGGAGAGCGTTGTTAGACTTGATGCTCCCTGCCATCAAGCTAGAAACGGTCTTCGTCCACCTTGTTCGATGTGCCCTTTTGGTAAGGATTGGGTGGGAGTCGAGGAACTTTAGTCGGGGGATATTATCGGTGTGAGAGTAGTGGTAGCGTATGTGGGAAGCTTTTCATGGTAGGGTCCATTGGCCGTTTATTTAGGTGTAATGATGTGAACTGCCTTGGGTAGTGGGATACGCGCTGACGTGGCGAAATCTGGAGCGTTGAAATGTTAAAAAGAGCAGCGGTTGTTGACTTTTGTATGGTTGGAAAAGGGTGAACCTCTGGTACACGAAAGGACGGTTATTATTTTATTCCTTTTGTGACTCCACTCCTTTTTATTGTGCCAGGTAATCCTGTTTATTTTTATCACAGAATTCGCTGAAGAAAATCTCTCTCTAAAGCATATTCTTCCCGCCAAAAAGGAAAAGAGTTCGGCCGCTTGATCTAGGGTTTCGTGGTTTTGTTGGAAGACTTGCTGCTGTTCGCGCTTGCTTGCTCATAATGATTACTGTAAGTGATTTTTCGTTCTCCCCCCTTCCCGCTTTTAGGAGTTGTATTTGATTTGTCGTTGTGGTCATAGGTGTGTCGTTGGTATATGGTTCAGGTTATCTATATATGTCTGATGATTCTGATGTAATGTGCATGGGGGGGGTGGCTCTCGTTCTATTGATGTGGTTCTGGTTTGTGTATTTGGTTAGTATATTGATGGAATGTGGATGATCTTTGTATAGGAAATTTTGACGCAAAGTGTGGCCCAAGTTGGCACATTCGTGGAGAAGGATTTTAAAGAACTCGCCGGAATACCCGACGACATACATATCCGGCTTCCTATTTCTGACGAGGAGGTGCTGGGATTTGTACCTGCCGGCGAGGTGGCCGTGCGTTCTTCGGCATTCTTCACTGGGGGTGTTCGACTGCCCTTTACGAACTGGGTGGCTTCGTTCTTTGAGGCCGTCCAAATTGCTCCGGCCCAGCTGGCCCTAAATGGTTACCGTACTCTGAATGGTATCCAAAGGCTATCGGAGTTGTCCGGAATACCGATTGAACTGAAGGACGTCTTTGGAGTCTATAGTTTGAGCTTTGAGCGTCACAGCTCGTATTTGAAGACTCTGCGTGCCTTTTGCCGGCTCGTTATCGGTTTGCCGGATACCAACAAAGAGCGCAATCTCGGTATTGTTATTGCGTCTGGTGAATGGGCTTGTCCGGGACACCAGATTCCTGGACCGGCTACCAATGCTCCCACTATGCCAGATCTCGGCGCTCCCAATGTAGAGGCTTTGTTAGCTCTTTGGAAATGGTGGGGGCCTGGACCTACGCCGGATCCTGCGAGTCGTACGGCTTCCATGTTGCTCGGTTACCCTATGGGGTCGGTGACCAAGGGGAATCCTGCACCCGAGATCCCCAAAGAGCCCGAGGTGGAATTTTTAAAGGTGGTCCAGGCTCGATGTGCTACTCGGCTTGGGAAAAGAGCCGTTCGTTCTAAGCGTCGCGCAGCTGACCCTGTCGTTGAAACAACGAAGAGGGCTAGGGGAACCGATACGTTGGTTACCGAGGAAGATGCTAACGTTGGCTCGGGCGAGGGGGTGTTTGCCGCTGCGCAAGGGGATACCGCCGAGGATGCCTCTGCTCCGGGCGAGGTATGTGTATATGTATTATGATTTTCTTGTCTTTTGGTTGTTTGTCATTTGGTTCGCTAGTGCTTTGCTTTATTAGTCGTCTTGTTTCAGCTACTGACTTCTCAATTGGTTACCCTCGCTCTTGCCCGGTCTATGGGTATTATTGTGTTTCAGGGGTCGGTCGACGATGTATTCGGATATATGAACCTCTTGACGAATATGGGAGAGGGTACGATGACTTTGCCGGTCATCTCGCCTATCCCCACCGAGGGTCCGATAGATTTGTCCGTGTGCTCGCCCCTCCGTAATGAGGAAGAGAGCGAGCATAGGGCCCCTGAGATTGAGCAGTTGGAGGAGGACGCGGGGGTGGAGATGGAAGGCAGCGAAGAGAATGCCGGGGATATTGTGACGGGTGTCGAGGATGAGGCTCTCGACGGATCCGAGAAGGTGTTGGTTGACGGGGTTGCAATGACCAAGTACATTGACCGATGTAGGGGTGAACTGCTGGATCAACCGAGAACGCTGAAGATGGGGTATACGGCTCTGAAACCCCTTGTGTTCAAGAATGCAGAAAAACTATCTGCCCAACCTACAATGTCAGTGATAGAGCAGGCCCATGCGGATGCGTTGAGGGTACGTGGGGCTCGTATTGCACTATATAGGTTTGGTACTTGTATTTTATTTGGAAACTAATGTGTTGAAGTGCAGATTGCTGTGAGTGCCGTGGCGCTACGGGATCAGCTGGGAGCTCTAGAGGGTGAGAAAGAGAAGCTGGTGGCCGAGAAGGATAATCTGGTGGCCGAGAAGGAGAAATTGGGCGCCGAGAATAAAACCCTGGGCGAGAATTATGACAAACTATCGGTGGACTTCCTGCACCTGACCGAGGATGTCGAGAGCTTGAGGGTGGAAAAAGAGAGCATGGCCGCTAAGTACGGCGAATTAGAGGAGGAGAACTTGCTCCTAGCTGAGGACGTGGAAGCCGAAAAGGCTAAGGTGTCTGCCCTGAAAACGGGACAGGCGGAGGAGCGGAAAAAGTTAGCGATGATGGCCAACTTTTCTGTTTTCTGCGCTCATGTGCGGGCGCTCAATTTCGCGAATGTTCCTCTGTCGGATAGGGCGTGGTCGGAGTTGGTGTATCCGTGTCCGCATGGTGCACCGCCGAAACCCTTGGACTGGGCGAATCTTCGTGAAGAAGAGCTTCCGCGGCTACTGGGGCAGACAATTTCGACAGCGCTGCGTCCTCACTCTATGTCGACCGCGTCCACTCCTCGACCGGATTCTACCGTTGTTCCCCCACTAACATCTCCTCAGGTGGAACCTTGACTATCTTTCTGGCATTGTGTAATTTTTTTTTTTTTTTTTTTTTTTTTTTTTTTTGTATCTAGAAACAGATTCTTTTGGGGAAGTGATAATATAGGTGTTGTGGTTTCTTTCTGTTGGGCTTGCTTGGGTTAATTTCTTTTGATGGTCGTCATATTTTGAAGGATATGAAAACAAAATATTGTCAGGTACCAAATAACCCCCTTGCCATGGTGGTCTGGACCTCGCCTAGTCGTAGTGTAGGTGACGTAATGGAGGATTTGGAAAGGTCTAACGCGTCCCTTACCGCGAAATTGACTTGTGCCTATCAGGAAATCGAGGGTCTGACTATTCATATTTCCAACCTGGCGATCCGGTTACGTGATTTGGGAGAGAAATTTAGTAAAAAGACCGCCCATTATACGGCAAATAAGGGTAAAGCAAAGGAACTTCTCAGTGCCCTACGACGTTCTCGTGATGAAGCCCGAGGTCGTGTGACGAGCTTGAGCTTGGTCCTTGGGGCCGTTTTCGAGGACGCGGATCTGCTGCTATCCTTTGCCAAAGCGTATTGGGCCCGAGCTCGCGCCTTAGAGGTGCTGGAGCATATAAAAGGAATGAGTAGTGTGTCCCGGGCGGAGCGCATGGTGGATGCGAAGGCCGGGGTAACTGAAACCACTGTTGCCTTGAACCGAATCGAGGCGGTCATTCGTGAGCGTTTGGGGACGCAAATTAATTCATTGCGAGATATTCATTTTGCCGATGTAGTAGAGACTTCGGCGTCTGTTGAGGGGTTGTCGGATTAATAAAATAGCTTGTTTTGTCGTTTTCTTTGTAGCTTGTATAAAAAATTCTCTCTTGTTTTTTTTTTTTTTTTTTTTTATTCATCTCTTCTCGTTCTGCTCCCCCCCTCTTTTTTTTTTATAGGCACATGCTACTACGTCGCACCAGGCTGGTTCTCCCTGCCTAGTTAACCCGGGGTTAGGACCTACTGGTGCTGCCCGGGACGAGGTCTCATCTGGTGCGGCTAGTGAGGTGCCTGACAGGTGGCCCTACATTGTTTTGATGAGCAAAAATGTCAAATTGACTGACCAATGTGCTCGACTGCGGACCAAGCTGAAAACCCAGGCGGCCTCTTTTCGGGAATACGTTCGCCGTGCCGAGCATGCTGTTGAGGTTCAGGAGCGTCGTTTGGATCGATACTGGCGTGCAAAGGGCGAGTACTTCGGCAAATTAAAGTTGCTTGTGACCAAGGCCAACGTGTTGGTGAAGTATTTCCGTTTGTCCCGCGTCAGATACGATGCTTCCGCAGCTGTGATTGAAGCTCGCCGTGACCTTTCCTTTGACGATGATCGCCGTAAAGCGGCCTCGGATGCTCACGAGTACGCCAAAGAAGCCGAGTTTAACGCGCGGCTTCAGACGCTGACTTGTGTTGGGGCTCATACGACCAATTTTGATGCCCTCATTTCTGAGGAGCGTTTTGACGGCGATGAGTCTGAGGGGTACACAACGACGGATGACGAAGAGATTGAGCTCGGTCAATTACCGTTGTGCTCCTCCTGCAGTAGTTCTTCTTAAATGAATCTCTTTAGTGTCGTTGATCTTCTTGTTGCCTCCGTAATGCGGGCGAGGACTATATATGTGATTTCTTTATTCCTGTTTTGTACCTTTCCATTGCCGTATTGCTATTTAATTGATTGGATCGATTTTTCCTTGCCAAATCATTTGTTATTTCGTTATTCCTGTTGTGGAGATGCTTTTTGTTGATATTTTGTTGTTTAGATTGATTCTCCTTCATTGTTTTAGCCAATTTATATTGCATCGCCGTCGTAAAGTGGACCTGAATAATTCCTTGCATTGTACCTGCATATAAATTTCATAGTATTCCTAGGCGTTCCTTCGGTAACACGCCATGTTGGGAATTTCATAGTATCCCCAGACGTTCCTTCGGTAACACGCCATTTACGGGATTTCATTGTATTCCTAGGCACTTCGGCCATGTTGGGAATTTCATAGTATGCCTAGACGTTCCTTTGGTAACACGCCATTTACGGACTTTCATTGTATTCCTAGGCACTTCGGCCATGTTGGGAATTTCATAATATGCCTAGACGTTCATTTGGTAACACGCCATTTACGGACTTTCATTGTATTCCTAGGCACTTCGGCCATGTTGGGAATTTCATAATATGCCTAGACGTTCATTTGGTAACACGCCATTTACGGACTTTCATTGTATTCCTAGGCACTTCGGCCATGTTGGGAATTTCATAATATGCCTAGACGTTCATTTGGTAACACGCCATTTACGGACTTTCATTGTATTCCTAGGCACTTCGGCCATGTTGGCAATTTCATAATATGCCTAGACGTTCCTTTGGTAACACGCCATTTACGGACTTTCATAGTATTCCTAGGCACTTCGGCCATGTTGGGAATTTCATAGTATCCCAGACGTTCCTTCGGTAACACGCCATTTACGGGATTTCATTGTATTCCTAGGCACTTCGGCCATGTTGGGAATTTCATAGTATGCCTAGACGTTCCTTTGGTAACACGCCATTTACGGACTTTCATAGTATTCCTAGGCACTTCGGCCATGTTGGGAATTTCATAGTATCCCCAGACGTTCCTTCGGTAACACGCCATTTACGGGATTTCATAGTATTAGTAGACAGCATAATAATATATTTTATCCATTCAAAAGCAGAAAGATAATGCCATTAAGCAAGAAGGGTAAGGTAGCACCTGTACTTGTAGCACTTGTACTTGTACTTGTATTCGGAGCATTGCCTATACGTAGTACTTCTTTAGGTTAGCCACGTTCCAAGAATTCTTTTCCCCTCGGCTGTTGGCGAACAGGACGCTTTTGATTTTGTAAGAGACTGGACTTGTTCGCTTGACGATTTCGTATGGGCCTTCCCAGGTAGGGCTCAGTTTGCCATGTATTTCATTGCGGGTGTAGACCGTCACTCGTCGCAGCACCAGCTCTCCTACCATGAATTCTTTAGATCCTCTTACTCTCTTGTCATAGGTTTGCTTTACGTTTTGTTGGTATTTAGCTAAGGTAAGGGCCGCTATCTCTCGTTTCTCGTCTATCATGTCGAGCTCTTCTCTCATTCTTTGTTCATTATTTCCCTGCTCGACCAACGTTGTTCGGAGCGTAGGTAGCCCGATCTCTGTCGGTATGACGGCCTCAACACCGTATGCTAAGCTAAACGGGGTTTCCTTGGTGCCCGTCTTAGGTGTAGTTCGGCACGACCATAAAACGTTGAGTAGCCGCTCGGGCCACCTCCCTTTTGCTTGTTCAAGGGTGGTCTTGATGCCGTCTAATATTGTTCGGTTTGACACTTCGGATTTCCCGTTTCCTTGTGGGTATGTCGGCGTCGAATAGAATTTTCGGATACCTAGTTCCTCGTACCACAGCTGCAAATTGACATCTTTGAACTGGGTTCCGTTGTCGGCGACTATAGCGTACGGTATACCGAACCTAGTTATGATGTATTCCCAAATGAATTGTTTGACGTTGCTGGCTTTGATTTCTCGGAGGGGTTTAGCTTCGACCCATTTGGTGAAATAATCAGTCGCAACAATCAGGTATTCCACATTCCCAGGGGCTCTTGGGAGTTTACCGACCAAATCG
The DNA here is from genome assembly GCA_963920805.1 of Primula vulgaris. NCBI lineage: Eukaryota > Viridiplantae > Streptophyta > Magnoliopsida > Ericales > Primulaceae > Primula > Primula vulgaris. The sequence goes on along the minus strand of OY987212.1, from coordinate 36,980,476 downwards.
ATTGCCCATTGGGCGAACGGCCATGGGGCTGATACCGGGGTCATCATAGATGAAGGGAGCCGTGGTATCTTGGCGAATCGCTGGCACTTATCGCATCGTTGGACGTATGCATCGGCGTCTCGCTTGATATAGGGCCACCAATATCCTTGGGTCACTGCATTGTTTGCAAGGGATCGCCCTTTGATGTGTGCTCCACAAGATCCTTCGTGGATTTCCTCCAAGACCGGAAGCTGTAGCTCGGTCGGGACGCACAGTAGATGTGGTCCCCGGTAACTGGATTTGTATAGTTTATCGTCCTCGGATAGCCAGAAACGAGGAGCTTTTCTTGTAATCTTCAGCGCTTTTATCTTGTCGACCGGAAGTGTTCCACTTCGCAGATAATGGGTCATGTCCTCCATCCAACCTAGTTCGTACTGTATCGATGTCACCCGGTTTACCATTTTCATTATGCTCGGGGTCGACAGTAGTTCCACTGTGATCGACCGGGAGTCGGTCAATGTTAATGTCGAGGCTAGGGTGGCCAATGCATCAGCATGTGCATTTTCGGTGCGATTGATTCTTACTAACTCGCACTGTTCGAAGGTGTCCATCAAGCGTTGGACTTTTTCTTTGTAGAGGATCATTCTATCATCTTTCGCTTGGTACTCGCCGATGGATTGATTGACGATGAGCATGGAGTCTGAGCTTGCAATTAAGTGGGAGCATCCGAGGGACCGGGCGATAAGCATGCCATTTATCATGGCCTCGTATTCTGCCTCATTGTTGGTAGCTCGGAAGCCCAGTTTTATGCTTTTTTCGATGATTGCTCCTTCGCTGGATTTAAGGACGATCCCTGCTCCTGATCCGTCCTTGGTGGCTGATCCGTCGACATGTATCTGCCAGTGTGATTGGGGAGAGAGTGCCAAAGGCTCGTCATAGCCTTCGGTGAATTCTGCGACGAAATCGGCCAGGACTTGTCCCTTTATGGCATGGCGGGGTGCGAACTCGATATGAAATTGGGATAGCTCGACCCCCCAGGCGGCAACTCGGCCGCTAATGTCCGTCCGTCGAAGTGACTCTTTAATGTGAAACTTTGTATATACCCGGACCTGATGAGCTATGAAATAGTGTGGCAACTTCCTGGTTGCGACGACCAATGTCAGGCACAACTTTTCCAAGGGTAGATAACGTGTTTCGGCTTCGACCAGAGTCTTGCTGACGAAGTAGATCGGAAATTGTTCGCGACCTTCTTCTCTTAGGATGACCGCGCTCACAGCTGTGGCGGAGACAGCTAGGTAGCATGCCAGAATGTCTCCTCTGTTCGGCCTTACCAGCAGTGGCAATGTCCTCAAGTACTCTTTGAGATTGTTGAATGAAGCTTCACATTCTGGGTTCCAGACGAATTTTCTATCCTTCTTGAGAGATTCGAAAAATGGCCGTCCCTTATCTGCGGATCGGCTAATGAACCTGCTCAAAGCGGCCATCATTCCCGTGAGCTCTTGTACCTGTTTCTTATTCTTGGGCGCTGCTAGGTTTCGTAGAGCCGTTATTTGATCGGGATTAGCCTCTATTCCTCGTCGGCTAACCATATGTCCCAAGAATTTCCCTTTGCTGATGCCAAATGCACACTTGCTCGCATTGAGTTTCAGTTTGTGCTCGCCCAGCGTTCGGAAAACGTCCCTGATATCTTGAAGGTGGGATGTGGCTTTTTCGCTCTTGACGACCATGTCGTCTATGTATACCTCCATCGTCTTCCCTATATGATCTCGACATACCCTTGTTATCATCCTTTAGTATGTTGCTCCCGCATTGCGTAGGCCGAACGGCATTACCGTATAGCAATAATTTCCCAAAGGCGATATGAATGAAGTCTTTTCTTGATCTTCGCGGGCGAGGGGAATTTGATGGTATCCTGAGTACGCATCAAGGAAGGTCATCCGTTCTGCTCCCGCTGTAGCGTCCACCAGTTGATCGATCCTTGGAAGGGGAAAGTGGTCCCTCGGGCAGGCTTTGTTGAGGTTGGTGAAGTCTATACAGACTCTTTCCTTCCCGTTCTTCTTAGGGACGACGACCGGATTGGACAACCATTTTGGATAGTAAACCTCCCTTATGGCTCCAGCCTCCAATAGCTTTTGTACTTCAGCGATTATAGCTGCTCTGTGCTGTACAGAGACTTTTCTGCTTCTCTGTGCTATTGGCTTGTATTCGGCGTTTACACTTAGGTGGTGGCATGCTGTAGTGGGGTCTAGGCCTGGCATGTCTTTAGGACTCCAGGCGAATTTATCAATGTTGCTGAAAAGGAACGCTTCTAACTCCTCGGATTCCTGTTTTGGAAGGTTATCGCCGAGGAGGAAATAGTGCTCCTCGTCCATATCCGGGATATACACCTTCCTAAGTGTCTCTCCTACTTGTTCTTCGACAACCCTTTCGGCTTTGGATATTTGGCTGATCAACTTCTTTGTGCTGGTGGGTTGTTCCACAGTGCTTCGTTGTTGTTGGAGAGTCGCAGTGATGTCCTCGCAGCGTCTTGAATCTTCTTGACATCCTCTGGCTGTCTCGATCGCCCCCCTATCATTCGGGTATTTGACCTTTTGGTGATAGGTCGAGGGTATGGCCTTCATGGCATGTAACCAAGGTCGGCCCAATATTGCGTTGTGCCCGGAGTGGTCGTCGACCACTAAGAACTCCACGGGAACCGACATGGACCCTGTTGTGACACTGAGGACGATCTTACCCAAAGGTTTGGTCGTTTCGGAGATGAATCCGATCAGTGTGACACGGTAGGCTGAAGATCTTGCAGTTTGAGTTCCATCTTGTCGAAGAGCTCCTTGTACATGATATCACAAGAGGCTCCTTGGTCGACAAGTACCCTGCTGACTGTGTCTAGGCCGATTTGAACACGGAGGTTTATGGCGTCTCCGTGGGGGTATATCACCCCTTCTTCGTCAAGATCCGAAAAAGAAATGGGCGGATGTCGTCGTGGTGTGCATTGTCGTTTTGAGGTCGACGCCTGTGATGTCTTGGCTACTTGGCCAAAGTGGGCCAGCTGCCGTTGTCGTGATCGTTCCCCGCCTGGGCCCTTGGGTCGTGACATATGAACGACATTGATCGTTTTGCCTTGCCGGTTGTCAGATCCCTCGATGGCCAGTTGTTTGCCTTTATTCCCAGCTCCTTTGATGAACTTGGCTAGGTATCCTGCATCGCCCCACTGGTTCATTCTCCATCGTAGGTTACGGCAATGCTCAGTGAGATGGCCGTGATCCTCGTGATATGCGCAGAAGAGCTTGGAATCTCTCTGATTGGGGGGGAGAGATGATCGGTTGTGGTCGGGAATACCAACTTTCCCTGCATATATCCTTGAGGATATCTTCAGCAGACAGGTTGAAAGTGTATCGCAGCTCGACCGGTCCGAAAGTGCTTCGGTTTTCCCTCTCTTGGGGCCGTACCTGTTGAAATGGCTTGGGTGGCATCGGGTAGGCGAGCTGGAGCGGTTTATGTTCGTTGGTCGGTGTTGGGTATGCGATCTGGAGCGGTTTAGGCTCTAGTGCTCGTGGTCGCTCTCCCCTGCTATGGACCTCGGGCTCTTTGCCCTTTCTGGTCGGTTGGAATGCTTCTCCCTGGTTATTTCTAACTCTTTTGCGACCCACCTGTGCCTCACGGACTGACTCTCTTCTTGGTAGAGTTCGGTTTAGGAAACGCAGTTCGTCGTTTTTATCGGTGAGGTGGGTACAATAGGCTAACAGGGAATCAGTGGTCGGGAAGTTTTTGCCTATGAACTTCCTTCTCGCCCAATAGCCATTAGGGATGGAATTGATAAAGTTTTGGATGGCTATATTATTGGCATATCGTGGAATCTGGTTTGCTACGTCGATAAAACGTATGCAGTAATCGTTGAGCCTTTCATTTGGCATCATCGTCATTTTAAGAAGGGTCTCGATACTAACCTTCTTTTTCCGATGAGCAGCGTATCGGGTGGAGTATGCTCTTAGCAGTTCTGCCCAGTTTCTAATGGAGCCCCGTGGTAAGTTATGATACCATGACGAAGCCTCTTGACCCAAGCTGTTTTTGAAAAATTTGCACATCAGTGCATGGTCATCACTCCACAGTTCCATCTTTGTCTTGTAGTGCCTCAGATGGTCGATAGGGCAACTCTTCCCGTCATAGAGCCTGAATTCGGGGATGACGAATCCCATAGGATTGCGGTACCGCGTGATCTGTTCAGCACACGGGGTTTCTTGGCATACGTTCCAAGCCTGTTGGAATGCGTCATCCGTGACTTGGTAGGGGGAGGGTATCCTTCCTGATGTGGTGGTGGGCCATATCCCTCCCCGATCCTGTATTCGGGGTATCTACCGTCCTTCGTGTTTGTGTGGACACGTTCCATATGAGTGTTCGGATGGACGATAGTTACTGGGACACTGCCCCCTTGGTGGGGGACTCTTGTATCGGGTCGTCGACCCGCTGCCTCCAGGGCGGCCCTGTAGGCAGAATCTTCCACTTCATGGCGTGGGTCTTTGTTGGGTTGGATAACTGGCAATACGATGCCGGCCGCTGTCATGGCCGTCATGCATGCCGTCAGCTGAGCTTGTAGCTGGTTGTAGTTCCTTTCATCGGCTAATGGAACGACATGTTCTACCTCCACCGTGGGTGGTGTAATCATCCTCGGAGAATTAGTCGGCAGTCGGGGCGACTGTCCGAGTACATGATCCTCGGGCATACCAAACTGATGAGCCTCGTCCGTTTGTAAACGAGCACCGGAGTTGACCGAGGCCGTAGGCAAAGGGACCCTTGAGCTCGGCCCTGCTTGGGACCCGGTTAAGCGTCTTCGTGCACGCCTTAATATGGGCACATCTTGTTCGTCCTCCGAGGGCGAAAGATGTTCGTCGACAATCCCTTCGATGAAATGTCGGGGTGGTTCGACCGGTTGTTCTTGGTTAACGTAGGAGGTTGTTGGTTGGTTTCCGGATTGGATAGCTTCATATCTGTCGCGGATAGCGAGTAGATCGTCGAGGTCTTGTTGTCTAATTTGCGTGTTTTGGTTGTTGGTTTCTACTATCTCGGGATGGGTTTCCTCTACATTGGTAACCATTGTCGCTCGTCTGGCAGAGTATTGGTATTCGAATTCTAAACTAGTTGGGCACTAGATGATTCCCGGAGACGGCGCCATTTGATAAAGCCATAACTTTGGTCGGTTGCGTTAGGCTTTTCAACAAAGATAAAATGACAAATCGACCGTGAATAAATGATGCTTCCTGATCTTTATTATTACTCGGATTATTGTCCTTGTTCGGACTATTACACTTGTTCGGATTCGTATTCCGATTTTACAATTATGCTCGATATAACTATTTAATCTCTCGTCTTGATCTTTCTCCTCTTTTATTCGGTGCTCGGCTGTCTTTTCTCGGTTTGTTTCTCGAAGTGATATGCTTTGGTTAGTTTCTCTCTTTTCTTAACTTCTCTCTATATTTTTTGGATAGATTTTCTGGTCCTTTTCTAGGAGGGGTAGTGGGCTATTTATAGGCAACTGCGCCTTCTAGGATATTGACAAATGTCTTCATCCCAGGGATTTCTCAGACAAGGGTCCCCTTTGATTGGGCTTGGGCTTTGGGTAGTAGCACCTCAATTCCTATAAAAAATATGAGGTGACCCGTTTAAGCGTTGGATACCCATTTATAAAGTGGGTTGATTATGACCCGAATAAAATATTCGGGTCTGATTTTTATGTTCTATCAGTTATGATTATTAAAATATAATAAAAAAATAAAAAAATAATAATGTAAAATTATTATAAAAAAATTAATAAGTAATCTCTAATTTTAAATGTAAATGTAAATGTAAATGTAAATGTAAATGTAAATGTAAATGTAAATGGTTAGTTAAAATTATAAGTGTGTGTCTGCGCGCGTGTTAAACCGTGCGGATATCTAATTATTTAGATAGAAATTTTCCAACAAATTGACTTTTCTGTGCTACAAAGAGAAAGACTGATATATATATATATATATATATATATATATATATATATATATATATAGAGAGAGAGAGAGAGAGAGAGAGAGAGAGAGAGAGATTATTCCATGAACGAACCAATAACAAACACAGCAACAAAGAGGTACCCAGTTTAGTTCTCCTCTTGTTAATATTTATTAGGAATGATTTAGTTTAGCTTAAAAGCTTTCACATTTAGTTATCTTTTGTGAGAATTACTAGGGAACAAAATGTGTCTGGATAAAAAAAATTAATTTTTAATTAATATTTAAGTTTAGGGTAGACCAATGTGTTTTTATTTGAGTTTTTAGTGTGTTAGTACAGTTTGTTTTTAATTTATCAAATTCTAATTTGAAAAAATAAATTAGTTATTAAAAAATATCATATAACCATCCATTTTCTAATCTAACGGTGACATAAACAGTCAAATAAGATACGTTCCAAATAGACACTCATATTTTGTTCTTTATCATTCTTTGATGTTATTTATTAGTAGTTAGATAATTAGAACATAGAAATTAGGACCCTTGTCTAAGATAGGGAAACGTAATGTTCAATACATACTTTCGGACTTAATTATAAAAAGTCCGAATAGTAGTTTTGTTTAAGATTTGGTACATTTTAACATAGAATTAGTGGACATCTAAGTTAATAACAAAGAGTAAAATTAAGTAGCATCATTAGCCATCCATACCTAATTTTAGAAGAGATTTTAACCATGGGTTTTTCTATATGTACCAAAAGGATCATTTTTCCTCTAAAACGAATATTCTAGATCTTTGAGAAAAACTTTACTATTATATTTTTTTTGACAAATTTTGTTTCTATAAAAGGATTGCAGTGGTAACAGGGGGAAATAAGGGTATAGGGTTAGAGATATGTAGGCAATTAGCTTCGAATGGGGTGACAGCGGTTTTAACAGCTCGGGATGAGAAGAAGGGAAATGAAGCTCTTGAGAAACTCAAAAGAGACTCTGGTTTTGATGATGATGATGTGTTATTTTATAGGGTCGATGTGACGGATTCAGATAGTATCAATTCTCTTGCTGATTTTGTCAAGACCCGATTTGGCAAACTTGATATATTGGTATGAATGTAAATTTTAAATCCGCAAACTTCTAATTTTTGGCAACGATATCAGTTAGTTAAGTTTTTATAATCGAGCACCATGTATCATCTTAGTTTTTCAGTCGGCCATTTTTGTCCAATCTTTGACATGGCTTAAATTTAAGCCGTGTTTCGTTTCGTGTGATTGGTTAGTTATCCCATCTACTTTTCACAGGATCTATGTACTGTGGAAAAGCTTCTTATAAGAAAAGTCTAGCGAGAGCAGAAAATATTATTTTACAAGTATTTAATCTATTGGATGAAATTAGTCTCAGTTCTCTTTTCGAGTCAAGACCCAAGACAAATTTGACTTATATTAACACATTGTAATTGTTTAACTATGAATTTTGAAACAACTCGACATCATGATTTTTATTTGCTTCCCTGGTAAATTCGCTAAAATAGAAGTTGACAAAATTCGAATCCAGAATTGCTTTTTTTGTTTGTTTGTAGTCCCCCTTTTTAGACAGTAGAAATGAGTAGTATCCATTTCAGTGCATTAACTAAGAGGTGGTTTGGTGGAATATTTGGAGGATGAAAAAAGAAGGGTTTCTCAAGCATATAGTTTTTAATTTTTTCTAGCCAAAAAAACAAAAAACTCAGTTTTCAAGCTGGTCAATAAAAAACAATCCAACTTTGTAGAAAAAAGCAAAACCAGTGTTAGAAGCAACAATAAAATGACGTCTTACTTTCTTAATTGCGTGATATCAAAATATTTTGCTTTCAAGATTTTTGGTCTCTCTATTGATTTTGTTTTTTTTAAACACGTTCTCTTTAGTTGATGTGCTATACATTATAACAAAAAAGAATTGTTTATTTTTCTTTTTAGGTAAACAATGCAGGCATTGGTGGATTAGATGTTAAAAAGGACGCTGCAAATCTTGGTGATAAGGTAGTGGTACTTGTAAGCGTTTATTTATGTCAACTTTTGCTCGAATGAATACATATCTGAAACTATATCAAATGTTGTTTTAGCCTGAAGAAGTACCAGGTGATTGGAGTAAAACAATGACGCAGACTTATAAGTCAGTTGTGGAATGCTTACAAACTAATTATTATGGTCCTAAAATTATGACCGAAGCTCTCACTCCCCTTCTACAACTGTCTGTTTCACCAAGAGTTGTTACTGTCTCCTCTTCCTTGGGAAAGTTAAAGGTAATTAAGCCACTTTTATTTCTTAACCATATGGGACTCTTCAATCACCTTTGTGTAGTACCTAATTCTTTCACAACAACAAATGAAATTTGAAAAAAGTCAAAATCAACTTTCTGTTCTAAAACCAGCAGCAGATTTAAGAAACATCACAGAATATGCACTCAAATTTGAACAGTTTGCTGTCACTACCCGTAGTTGTATTTTGTTACCTAACTGGGTGAGAAATAATGTTAATAACTAGTAATGAATTAACTATTAAATAGAAGAATTATGAACTAGGAAGCACTGAGAAAATTTGTGTTTCTTTATTGTCAATAGCTTTAGCTTAGTAGTTTAGGCATACCATAAATCAATTTCCTTGCAGTTTCAGATCATTGTTATGGTTTTCCTGGTTTGCTTGATTAAAAATAGAAAATTGCCTCTCAAAAAGTTTATTTTCGACTTCGTGAAAATTAATTAATGTGATTCGTCTTATTAATGTAGGCTATTTCAAATGAATGGGCCAAAGAAGTGCTAACTGATGTTGAAAACCTTACAGAAGAGAAGGTGGATGAGGTACTAAATCAGTTTTTGAGTGACTTTAAAGAGGGATTGTTGGAAGCCAAGGGATGGCCAGCTTTTTTATCGGCTTACACGGTGTCAAAGATGGCTTTGAATGCTTATACAAGAATTGCTGCAAAAAATAATCCTACCATTTCGATCAACTGTGTTTGCCCTGGATTCGTGAAAACTGATCTTAACTTTAATAAAGGGATTTTGACAGTTGAAGAAGGAGCTTCTAGTCCGGTGAGGCTCGCTCTTCTCCCTCATGGGGGCCCATCTGGCATATTTTTCGTTCGTGATCAAGTTTCGTCTTTCGAATAAACAATAGACTACGTATTATCATGCAACTATGTTTGCCTCCAGTATCCTAATTTTCTTCTTTACCTGAAACCTTCATGTGATGTTCTCTCTACCTGTATAAGGAGCTAAAAATTTCTTGTTATCTAGACTCGTGTGCTGTAACACCAAGAAAGGGATTATGTTGGGTTTATGAGATGATCCAATACGCAATTTAAGATGTTTTGTTGATATATCTTGGGTTTCTCCTCTCAATAGCTTAGCATCTACAAAGCAATTTCTTCTGAAATATTACTTTACTAATTACAGAATGTTGGTTATTCTTGTACCTTGGAGCGATCGAATCCAATAACAAAGAGAAGATAAATGTCTTCTGCAACGGTTATTTTATTCTCATTTTACCTCTACCAGTTAACCACCTTATTGCTCTAAAGAGAACATACAATAGACTAGTAACAAGTATATCTCGAATGTCTGATTGCTATGAAGGGTGCATATCCGCTATCTGGACAAGCAGTCAAACAAGTACTCATTATATAAACTTGAGACTTGTATTCACATAAAGAACACAGTTAATGTTAAGAAATGTGCTAATTAACTTGTATATGCAACTCAATAATTTTTTTAGACTATCAGATGTGGTGACGTTTATTTAAAGCTTAACTAATTTTTACCAGGAGCAAAAGACACCAAAACCAAGAGGAGGATGGAGGTAAAAACGGATCCAAAGAAATATAGGAAAGAGAGGGAATCCTTTTTAGCTTTCTGAAAATCTTCAGAAATTTTGTTTGGGGGAAAAGATTTATTTCTTTTCTAGTTTTGAATAACCATCTGGCATATAACTCAAAACATAAGTTTTTCCTTAAATCTACATGTCACATTGGTACCTAGTGTACACACTTGTTCATATATAAAACTTTAAAGGATTAGTTTTGTATGGAGATTTTATTACTATTTATTGAGTAACTTTAGTCTTCATATCTCGTTGACGTTAGATTCAACTTTTACATATGCACCTTATGGTCCTTACAATGTGCATTTCTTCTACATATTCAACTTTATATGGACGACTAACCGCGTAACAAATGGGTTAAGAAATCAACACTTCTAGTATAAGATATGGATTTAAACACCGACTTATAGTGGTTTTAAAAATTAAAAAATATTTCATTGTTTTTTTTTTATCGAAATGAGAGGAGTGATAATTCCCGAATGTCTACATCTAATTCTAATTCTGACCATAACATATACATTTAATTCTTACAATTATATGAACAAATCATATGAACAATCACAAAGGAGAAGACTGACGGTATCATAACATTAGCGCAGAATTTTTGTTGGGGATTGACAATTTTCGTGAAGAAAGAATATATATATAACAGATTCGAAGATAAACTAAATTAAACAAACAAAAGGAACAAATAACATAAAAGATCAATAACCACAATTACAACATTTTTACAGGTGAATTCAAAAAAAGAAATATATACCGTACCATAAACAAGTAACCACCTTTAGTCCTTTAAAACAAACTATCGCCAAGCTAAACTATTCACAGTAATCTCCTTAACAATGAAGAACGTTACAAGAACCTTCAATATTAATTACGATACAACAACTGCTGAAAATTCTGAAATCAACTATGCGAACTCCTCCAACATTATTTACATCTATTCTACGCAACAAGAAACAACTCGTACCCTTTACATAATTGAGCATGTATCAGGTTCATGAGATTTGTAACTATAATTATCATAATAATTAGGTCGGTAATGAGGATAATCGTAGTTATTCGCTCTATAAGCTTGAGGGTCATATGGTACAACAGCTTGATATGAAGGACGATGGTAATACGTTGGGTGGTGCTGAATTTCTTGTGCGGTGACATTTGCATCATCTGATGAATACCCATCAAACGGAGTAACACTAAGGAGTTCAACAAGTTTTATTTTTTTCCTCAACGAATTCATCAAGTTAACTGAATCTACTCCATATCCGATCACTGCTATCTGGTTTTTGTTTTCTCCTTGCACTGCCACTGATTCAAGACCTACATAAACATGAAAAAAGGATCATTTGTACGTTAATTTATACTTTAGTAAATTAATGAATAAGTACTGATTGGTACAATAAGAGCCGGGTGTGACATAGAATCACAATTTCAATAAACAAGAAAATAGTTATGATTTCATTTTAATACTTTATACCTGGTAAACCAACTACAATCTTCATGGCTTTAGACATTTGCTTGGCCTCACAGTTTACAATCTCTATTATCACTATTTGCTGCAAAAATAAACACACATCAAATCATTAGAAAGATCAAGAATTTCTTTATAAACTTTTGTAAATAAACAAAAAAATAACTGAAACAAGCAGTGAAACAAGAATGAAAATGCAAATTAAAATTTTAAATTCTCAGCTGATTACCTTCATTTGGTATGTTTGGGAGTGAAAGAAATAACCAAAGAGCAAATGATTTGAAAATGATTGTCAATATATTTTAGCTCTCTTTCTCAAGATATATGGTTCTAGGGAAAGTAAAAACTTGTTTTGTGGCTTATGATGAAACTTGCATGTTACTGTATAATTTATATACACCATAAATGGTCTAACCGTGTGTTCCGCGTAAGCTAGACCCACATACAAACCCACACAAAGACGTGGCTATATTTATTTAATACTCCTGGCTTATGTTTATTCATTGTAGTACTTTACATACATAATAGGAAAATAGGATAACGACCCTTTCACCCTTTTAAACCTTTTTTTTTTAACCAAACAAACAAATTTCATTGATAAAAACGGGACCAAACGGGACCAAATTAACCTTTTAAACCTATTTCAAGTTAAGTTACGTACTTATCGGTTTATAATAGAGACAGATACGAGAAGAAAATTTGCCTTAACAAATTGGCACCCAAAAACTAAAAGCAAGAAGCTCTCATGAAATAATTAGTCATATACGCTATAAACAGCCTATATTAATATAAGAAAATACTTGCAAGTTAAGAAGTTTTGATCAGGCATAAATAAGTAATTGTGACTGCATTTACATTTTAATATAAAATATCGTTTGCAATACAATTAACTTATGTTATAAAATTCTACGGAGTATTAGTATTATTAATGTTAAATGTTATTTGATTTTTCAGGTTATATGATAATAGTATGGAAAAAAAGAATCACCGTACAGTTTTTTTAAAAAAATTCATAGAAACGATTTCCTGAGTAAAGTAAAACTAAGGTTGTTTAATTAATGTGGCATTGCCACACTATGGCAAACTAATGTCAACACTTCTCTGCTAAGATTGCTAATTTAGAAGGAAACTTATTCAACAGCAATATAGATGACTTGGTAAACGACTTCTTTAATCTTCATAAGTCTATGTTTATAGTTATCTAGATACTATATTTAAATGAGTTGTTTGTTCGATCTGATTTGCATCCCAACAAAATGAATGAATGTAATACTGTAATTTCCTAGAGTTTCCATCATTTTCCTACGTACCTAATATAATTATAAATTAAGTGTAAGTAATAACGTCATCATCATTATAGAATTTTTAAAAGCAATAATGAATAATTTAGACACAAATACATTCTAAATTCAACTGTATATGGTATTAAAATTTCCCGAAAATTAGAAGAAGTGATTATTGCTTAGCTAATACTGGACTGGCCTTTGCTTGGTCATAGACACCAGCCGAGGATAAACGATGATTATTCTGACACTGAGATTTGCGTGCATGATGTTACATTTAACTTTGTTATAATTGATTTTCACTTTCTGCCAAAAAAGAGAAATGATATTTTGATATTCTCAATTGCTAACACCTATCATACTATTAATATAAGTCAACCCAGTCATTTTGAAACTGTCCAATTTTGTTCAAATTTTTCAAAAATATCATCACTCTAATATTCTAATTAATCATAAATGTCATCACCCAATTCAAATACATAAATAACTTAAAAAATGTTATTTTGCACACATTTATATTCCAAACAAAATCGTTGTGTATTTTTTATAAAAGTAAAACATTATGTTATTCTTTATATACGATTGTTAATTAATTATATTTATTCATTTGATATTTAAATTTTAAAAAAAAATTAAGTTTATTTATCGGGATCATATTTATGTCACTACATATCAGACACGTAACAACGTATATGCAACTATTACTTAATTTTTAAATAAGTCAAGTTCTTCCTAAAGAAGATGCAAACATAACAAGATTACTTCTGCGGTACGTTCTATGTTAAGACTTATGTTTTGGAAGAATCTAGATAAGCCCAATGTAGTCTAGAATCTACAGACCTATTAGAATTATTTGTTGCTACAACTATGAATGGTTGTCTATTCTAAAGTTATGAGTCATAGTTATGAACAGTTGCATATTTTCAGTAATAATTAGTGATTTGATTGTATGTGTCTAAGACTTATTGTCTTCACCATATTATTTACTATAAAAAAATGAGATACACGTGAATATATAAATAATAGTATGTAAAATATTTTTCATATACTCTTTCAAATAAATTATTCATGGTAAAAATAAATAATAAATCAGTAATAAATTTTGTTTTTAGTATACAAATTTAACACGAAGTTAGTATTACATGCTACATGATACTACTATATATGATACATGATACTACTTCTTTTTATTATTTGTTTTCAACTTTGATAGCATCTGATGCTACATTTTATTCATCAAATCCTAACCCAAGCTTCTAGTCAATGATTATCCGAAGGGTTTTTTGTTTCAAGTTTTAACGGCGTAATTTGTAAACTATATATATATAGAGGTAAATCATGAATTGTCGGGACAATGGGACATGTTATTGTGTGTTAATGTAGCTTTCTTACATAATTACTCTCATAATATAAGTATATAACTCATTTTATTGACACTTGCTTTGTTATCGACTAAGACCAATCAATTTCGGTAGTTTATTATTGACAGGTGCATAAAATTTTATCAATATTAGATCAATACAATTGAACAGAAGATAAGTACAATTGAATTGTGTTAATTACTTAAAGATCAAAATTAATCTATATCATAACATTTATACAGATAAAGTCAGATGCAAAAATGTATTCTAAACATGCAACAACTAGCCAGCCACCTTTACAACTACGTAGCGAATGACCAAACTACTATGATATATCCCTACTAGTTAAGTACATTCATTTCCTAGGGCTACAATTGAGAATGTTACCATCAATACAATTAATTACAATAAAAACAACAACATTTGGATTTATTAAATGTACATGAACTTATTCCAACATGGTTTACATCTAGGAATATTGCAAATTGCCAACACTACCTCACACTCAAGCTGGATCATGGGATCAACCATAATAATCATAAATAATTAGGTATGTGGTGACGATAATCGAGATGTTTAGATCTATAACCGTGAAAGTTATATGGTACAATGGTTTGATATGAAGGGCGGCGATAATATGCCGGGTGCTGGACTTCTGGTGCAGTGGCAATTCCGTCATCTGATAAATACCGGCCATCAATTGGAGTAACGCTTAGGAGTTTTACTCCTTTTATCTTTTTCCTCAACAAATTTGTCAAGTTCACTGAATCTATCCCATTACCGATTACTGCTATACGGTTTCTGTTTTCTCCTTGCACGGCTACTGATTCAATACCTGCATGGATATGAATGATCATTTATCAGTGACGGCCCTCAGATTTTTGTTTCCTAGTGCTGGAAAAAATTGGAGTCTTTTTTCAATTGTCGTTTTAGTATGAAATTTCAAAAATAAAATATTTTAATAGTAGAATATATAATCGAAAATTAACTCTAAAAAAAAAATCATTAATACTCCATAAGAACAATTGTGCCATTTCATTTACTTGTAATTTTGTACTATGATATATTTATACATATAATTTTTGTATACATATAAAATTAGTTTTTGTTGGCATCGTGGGTCCTGAGAGATTCACCGGAATTGTGAAGCCCGATGCGGTCGCACCTCCTACGCACTCTCGTAGCCACCCCTGTCAATTTATTAATTAACTACAGCTTATATACATGACAATCACCTATAATTTGGGACTATATAACATTCTATCAAATGAACAACTAACAAATAATGGCATACGCTAATACACATACCTAGCATACCAACAATGATCTTCATAGCTTTGGACATCTGCTTGTCATCACAGTTTTCAACCTCTATTATCACCGATTGCTGCAAAAATGACACCCACAGAACATCAAAGGTCAAGGAAATCATCAAAAAAAAAATTGCTTAAGTCTAGACGATTAGTTTTTGTATTTTTTTTTATTTCTCATTGTAAAAACAATGGCAGCAAAGCTAGAATAATGTGCAAATAATTGGTAATGCTCAGATGATTACCTTCATCTAAGTATATTTGTTAGTGAATAAGAAATAACCAAATAACCAATGGTTTGCACTCTTCAAAATAATTTGCTCCTTGATTCTTAAGAATTTTGAAAATTGTTTATGCTTACATATGATAGGACTTGCACATATATATAGCGGGTAAATATTTTATGAGGGCGGTTCAAGTGACACTTACTTTTGACACTCCGATAAAAAACACTATAAATCAAGATTGTATTAATGCAGATTTGTATGGTTTCACGACGGGAACCCAAATATGAGTCATTTTTTTTTCAAAATGTATAATTAACGGTATTGGAAATTAAGCTCAATTTTAAAATTCACTACATGCAATTTCTCAGGGAAAAAAAATGAGATGCATATTTGGCTTACCGTCGTGAAATCGTGCAGATGTGAATTTTTAATTTGAGCTGTTTTTTTATCAAAGTGTGAAGAAAAATGTGAAAAATAAGTGTTACTTGAACCACTCATGTTGAATAGGTCATCAAATACGGTTAAACGTGTGTCCCGCGTAAAAATAGAATATACCAAGATCCACATACATAAACACTTGTTTTCGTTTTTTACTGATTATAAAAGTCACTTAATATGATAGCTTCTCTTTCACCCTTTCTAAGATATTATGATTAAAAAATTACAAGCACACACGGGCACACACCCACCCACACACACACAAAAAGAAAAATTAATAACAACTAAATGAAAATCGAACATTGTATTTGTACATTCGTAGATCAGAATTCAGATAGTTAATTGGACAAAGTAAATGTTTCTATACAGAATCACTATCGTCTATGCGTAGAAGTTGAAAAAATGAATAATGTACATGTCACCAAAGTGTTCTGCTCACATCATTTAGTAGTTATTTTATTCAACAATAGCACAAAATTTGGCCGAATGTAGACATCATAAGCTAATCTCTTCTTCCCAAAATTATACAAGAAATTACTTAGCAATTACTTGATTGACCTTTGCTTCGCTTTATAATTAAGTCTTGTAGGCAACGATATGTGGAATAAAATGACGAATCAGTAGTAATGTGCATGTATATATTTAATTTGTTTGTGAAGTATTTTATTCTTAAATGTAAGGACACGGATATTTGCGTGATGGACTAGGAAAACAACAAAACTTCCATGAAATTTCGATTTGCCAAAAATTTATAGTATTTAAACTAGTAACTATAACATGTAATAATGTTCAAGTCTTTATAAAAACTTAAACTACAATTACGGGTGACCTGCACACACATCATCTTAAGATCCCAGTGAAATTCTCATCTTCTAATTGAAGGAATATTCTATAGTAGGATCTTAACTAGCACTAACGTGTTCTATCTCGAACGATATAGTTAACCGGAAACTCTATCAAGGCTACGTATCACGTTTCTCTGGAAACCCGTTTCGGAGACGGAGACGGTACTCTTTCAAAATTTTAGGAGAAACGTCTCTGAAACGTTTCGGAAACTTAAGCGAAATTTTTTTAAAATGTTAAATTATAATTATCGGAAAGCTCAATAAAATATCCACGAAACTTATAAGATACTTATTTTTGAATAAAAGTGAAAAAATGCATTTAAAATACCGTGAAATCAAATTAATAATAGAGCATATATATGTTATTTTCATAAATTATCAATTAAATCATAATAATTTAACTAGTTGTTTAATGTATTATTGTATTATTCATAAAATTGAGAGGATTTCATAAATATTATATTCTAAATTTTTAATATGTCGGTATTTTCTGTTTCCTATTAAAAATTAATCTGCCTTTTCCGTTTGAGGTTGGATTAATTAACTACATTAAATCTTTAGATTAAATCTACGGTTTACAGTGAATCACTGTAAACCGTAGATTTAATCTACGGTCTGTGTAATTTCTACAGAAATTACACAGTCAGTCCCTTCTTTTCAAAATTACACAGTCAGTCCCTGCGCGAAAATTACACAGACAGTCCCTGAAAAAACAGAATGTTACATTTTTTTTTTAAAAAATAAACTTTTATTCTACACTCTCTCTCTTTCTCTCAAAAACCACCAATTTTCAACCCAAAAAATCACTCAAATCAATCAACCACATTAACTATCAAATTTATTAACAAAAAACCCCAAATCATCAATCAAACTTATCCATAATTGAAGGTATATCTTTTATTCTCTAATTTATTATTTATTTTGTGTAATTTCAATTTGTAAAATAGGAAAAAATATATAAAATATGCAAATCCATAATTCACTTAGCTATATATAATTGTTTGTTGTTTGTTTATATTAATTATATTAATTATAATAATTGTTGATATTTGTCCCATTTTTGCATGTTTTTTTTTGTGTAATTTTAATTTGTAAAATAGGAAAAAATATATAAAATATGCAAAACCATAATTCACTTAGCTATATATAATTGTTTGTTCTTTGTTTATATTAATTATAGAAATTATAATAATTGTTGATATTTGTCCCATTTTTGCATGTTTTTTTTTTTGTGTTTGGTTAATTTCAATTGTTGATAATTGTTGATAATGTGTTTGGTTATGATTAAAAAATTGAGTTATTATTGTTTGGTTTATGATTAAATGTGTTTGGTTATGATTAAAAAATGGAGTTATTATTGTTTGGTTTATGATTAAATGTGTTTGGTTATGATTAAAAAATTGAGTTATTATTGTTTGGTTTATGATTAAATGTGTTTGGTTATGATTAAAAAATTGAGTTATTATTGTTTGGTTTTATGATTAAATGTGTTTGGTTATGATTAAAAAATTGAGTTATTATTATTTGGTTTATCATTAAATGTGTTTGGTTATGATTAAAAAATTGAGTTATTATTGTTTGGTTTATGAATAAAAATTTGAGTTATTATTGTTTGGTTATAATTGAGTTATCATTGTTTTGGCTATTATTAATTGGTTATCATTGAGTTATCATTGTTTGATTATCATTAATTGGTTATAATTGAGTTATCATTGTTTGGTTATCATTAATTGGTTATCATTGAGTTATCATTGTTTGGTTATCATTAATTGGTTATTAATTGGTTATGTTATCATTGTTAGTATGGCAGACCCAGGTCCACATATTAAAGGCAGGTTGGGTATTTTACGACAGACCGGTCACATTTCTAATCAGACTTGGGATGCTGGACGAGAAGCGGGTAGAGGAGATGCCAATAAGATTAGGGTTTATAATTATAGTTGGCAGATACCGACGCCTGAAAGGGTAGTTCAAAATATGATTAGGGCTGGTTTTTACGGTATTTACAGTATAGGTAATTATACCGTAGACCGAGGCTTGGTTACAGCCTTAGTTGATAGGTGGCGTGATGAGTCGCACACGTTCCATTTTGTCGGTGGAGAGTTGGGGATATCTTTACAGGATGTAGAGATTATGCTTGGTCTCAGGGTTGATGGTCTTGCTGTTACCCGGTCGGAGCGGAATGACACCAAGGCGAGCAGGTTGGATATGATTGAGAGTTTGTTGGGTGTTAGACCTGCTGACCATCAAGTCGATACAAACTGTTTGACAGTTAGACTTGATTGGATGTTACACACCTTCGGTGAATTATCCCCCAACCCTACTGAGGATCGTTTGCTATATCAGTCTAGGGCTGCCATGCTATTATTACTGGGGGCACATGTGTTTTCGGATAAGAGCAGTGATCAGATTCCACTCTGGCCTCTGCCATTTCTGGAGGATTTTGACACATGTGCTGAATATAGTTGGGGATCAGCTCTTCTGGCCTGGTTAGAGGCTAATCTATGCAGGGTGGTACGTTGTAAGACAAGCGGAGTAAGCGGGGCGGTGATGTTTCTGGATATGTGGGCGATTACCAGACTACTGCCGGTTAGACCATGTGAAGAGCTGCCGGAAGATATCGAGCCACCTGAGGGCTGGCCTAGGTTCCCCCTCGGTTACAGGTATGATATTTATTTAGTTTTTGAATTGGATTTGCGTTTTTATATTATTGTGTCATCTATCATTTACTTAGCTGCCGGTTATATTTATTGTTTATCGGGTTTTGTTTGTATATTACAGATGGAAGATGTGGAGGCAAACTAACCTTACGCCATATGTCTACGGACATAATGTGGTCCACATACGTGACCAGTTTGATAATATGTCGCCTGAACAGGTAAATTTTAACTTTCGTATTATATGTAACTTACGTATTATATGTTGTATATGTTTGCATTGGTCTTATGTTCGCAGAATTTATTACTAGTATTTTTAAACCATTGTTTATATATTCTAATTTTGCTGATTACAAATAGTGTGGCAACCTTACGGGAATCTCAATCAGTATCCGGAATACTGCACGCGGGGCCGTGATATGTGGCATTGTTCTGTGCATCTCATTTGTAATGAGAAGATTGAGTACCACCCCGCGGACAGGTTCATGAGACAGTTCGGTTTTGTGCAGCGGGTCCCTACATATATTTGGAAACCCAGACGGGGTCACGGCAAGGATAGAAGATATGGGATTGGGCAAAAACACGACTGGCCTTTACTTTGTGGAGAGTTTATAGCCGTGTGGAATGACCGTCACACCCGTCTTATTAACGGCGAATTTGGCACGGGGACGTCACCGGATTACATGAGATGGTATAGAGAGAGGACCCGTATCTTCATAAACCCACCTGAACTTGCCCCGCCATCTCACGGTTTCCGGGAGCATACGGGTGTGTTCAATAAAATGGTAACTACTAGTTAAAGTTCATTAATATTTGTTTGTTAATTTTTTTTTTGTATATTTCAATACTAATAAATCGTTTTTTATTGTTGTTTTTTTTCAGAAAGCGATGTTGCGCCGCAGTTTCAAATCGTTCAAACGGCTGAAATCTAAAACGGACGTGGACTTACTACGTGCGGAGTTCGCTGAAATGGGTATGAATCCGTATGGGTCAGCTGATGAACAGTCGGAGGAGGAAGATGACGATGACGACGACGACGACGATGGTGATGACGACCTACGTTACGACCCAAGAACTTACACTAGGGCTTCAAGTTGTCGGCGTCCCGACGAAAGAGGCAGAGGGGAAGGCGAATCTAGTAGCGGCGGGGGTAGCGGGGGTAGAAGATCGACTGGAGGTCGACCCCCGACTACAGATCAGGGTCCGGGTCCGAGTTCAAGCGGTCATCGTCGTCGTTCTTCTTTTGCTGGGTCGAACTACATTCAGACCGATGTTCCGTTCGATCATCATAGACAATCATTTGGGTCGTACGAGCATCATCCTAGTCATCAGTCAACCGACAATTGGAGTCGAGGGTTGACACTTACATCCCACGAGCGTGCGCCGCATCCAGAATCGCAGCAGCGACAAAGACGGCGTACGGAGCTAAACGAAATCGAAGAGTCTGCTGAGCCGTCATCGGATAGATTAACATCAGCGGGAAAGATGCTCCCTATGTCCAACTTTAAAACATTTAGTCGTTACAAAAAAAAATAAATGCACTGTTTTTGTATTTGATTTCTATGTTTGATTTGTCAGTTTTATTCTTAGCTAGCGTTGAAATATTATAAATTCGTAAGTTAATTTGATTTCTATGTTTGATTTGTACGTTATAATTTCGTAAGTTTAATTTGATTCGTATGTTTGTAAAAAATATTCTGTATTTTAATTGATAGGACCAATATTGAGTTTTTACAAACCCTAAACCCTAAACCCTAAACCCTAAATTACAAACCCTAAACCCTAAACCCTAAATTCTAAACCCTAAACCCCAAATTACAAACCCTAAACCCTAAACCCTAAACCCTAAACCCTAAACCCTAAATATTCTGAAATATACATACAAACCGTACATTTAATGTACGGTTTGTACAGATTTCATACAAACCGTACATTAAATGTACGGTTTGCATGTATTCTGTGCAAACCGTAAAAGTAATGTACGGTTTGTACCCCTGATTTAAGCAGCGCCATTTTACGAATGTACTTTTTGCACTGAATCACCGTTAATAACGTAAAAAAAAAAAAAAATTCTCAAGATATTTTTTAATTACTATATAAAATAAATAGGGCTGCCCAACTCTTCGTTTCCCAATGTTCAAAATAAACTCTCCAGTTCCAAATAAACTCTTCATTCTTCCTATCTCTCCAGTGTTCTGTGATCCTCTCCGTCTCTCTCTCTCTGAAAATGGTTAGTCTCATTCTTCATATTTTCTTAAATATTAATATTCTCTCATTTTATTTGTTTTCTTATGCTTTACCTAAAACATGTAATTGTAATATATGTTGTATAATGTATAGTTATTTATACATAAACATATGACATATGTTGTATATGAAAATATGTTGTATATGAAAATATGTTGTATAGGTCTTCTTATGCTATACAATATACATAAACATAAGACATATGTTGTATATGAAAATAAAAAGGCTATTTTCCTTCATGAGTTTTCTTACTCCTGTAACATGAGTAATTACAAATTCACAAACCAATGTGTAACAAAAAACCACCACTTTGTTCTGTATGATAATGGATTGCCATTATTAGAGAACTTAAAATGGCTATGTTTCAGAAATTTCAATTCATTTTAATTTATCATTGTTGATTGTTTTGGGTTGTTGCTTGATAATTTTTAATAGGTTTATCTTGTATTAATAGTTTCTTATTTTTATTAGGTTAATGTTAAGAAGAAAGCAAAGATGACATTGTCTTCAAGTAAGGGCGGTAGTGTTTCTAGCATAGGGACAACGCCTCCAAGCCTTAAACAATTGTTCGACATTACCTAAATAATCCCGGTTGATGGTCATACTCAGTGGATTATTAATTTTGATTTCAATTGTTATGTAGTTTTCTGATTTTGATTATGTTGATGAAGAACAATTTGTTTTGTTTTGTTTTGTTTTAGCTTTGTTACTTGTTCCGAACATTCTAAACGTATTTTGGTTGGCTTTTAGTTTATATTTCCTTTTGAAAGATTTATTTTTTAAAAAATATTTAGGTAAATTATGCGAATTAATAAAAAATTAATGACTAAAATGAAAATTCAAGAAACAACCCGCATCCAATCCGCCCCGCTTGATTTGGATTGGGTTGGGTTGGGTTGGGGTTTTAATTATAATGGGTTGGGTTGGGTTGGGTTGGGATTTGAATTTCACTAATCCGTCCCAATCCGTCCCGCCATTTATTTTACGGGACGGGTTAGGATTGAGACAAATCCATTAATGGTCAATCAATTCTGGGAGTTACACCCCCAGAATCCGCTCACTTGATTTCTGAAACTGGTGCAATTTAATCTCTCATTTATTGCTGGCATTTCAGTTGCTGGAAACTTTAGGGACTGCTTTTGTATTTTATACAAAACTCCCTTTTCGGATTTGACCCAAGACCCGAGACCCAAGATCCGAGATATTCCCCAAATCCCAAATCCCAAGCCCAAGCCCGCGACCAGAGACCCGAGACACGAGACACGAGCGAGCGCGCGTGTGTGATACACACTAATACTCTTAGATGTATGTGGACATGTTAGTTTAACAACTACATGGGTTGGTATTGTATATATATTGTAAAATTAACTCTTAATCTTCCAATATGGAATAATCCGAAATGGTTTTTCCATTTACCATTTCATTTTTCCAGAATTGAGCTTTCGAGAGCCCAACTTTGAAGCCGATTGGTAATCACACCCATTCTCCGAATAGGTCATGCGATATACCGTTACGAAGCTCGTCACACGAGCTACTCAATCGCGTTGAGTACGGTATTAACAACTCAGCGTTATCGCATGTAATATCGACTCGAAGTTGGTCCTGTGACCATTCGGAAACACCCATGTTAATACATGTTTTTCCAACAATCCCCCACATGAATGCAATTGGATGAAAATAAAAATGCCCCTAAATGCATACGAGAGAACCGCAAGAGTTCACTGCATAAGGACAGGTAGCGCGCGCCTTGAACCTGTCGTAGTGACGTAAAATCTGATATGCTACTATTGGGTAGCCTTTAAGCCTTGAACCCTTTAGCGTTTGTGCATACCAGGGTAATACGCACACAGTGTCCTCTCTACACCACTTACTAAGCCCTTTGGTTGTTGTCCATATTTGGCCGTGGACTGCCTTGGTAAAATTCAACCGAGTGCTCTAGTGATTTAGCCCATGGCTCATCATATAGTATCGGCCATACACACTCGTCATAGGTGATTTCAAGTCAAGGGTGTCCTGACTCACCCCTCTCGACCTTCGAGATACTTGTTTTCATTAAGAGCCTCATGCTCACCCTTTAGATGGTCTAGGTCTATCACTCTTTCATCCTAGAAATGGGTTGGGAACTTAAGTTCCCGAGTGCTTTGTTCGGTCACCCCCACAGTTCGGTTTTTCCATTGAACCCAACGCTGGAAAATCCAGTTAGGGTTGGGTTGCCTCTGAGGAGGTTTCCAATTTGATGGGCTTCAACCCCATTCCCCTCGATGAAACTTCAACTCCTACCTCAGTCAAGCTTTTTGTAAATGGATCCGCTATATTGTCCTTCGATCTCACAAAATCTAATGACACCACACCGTTAGCTAACAATTCTCTTACGGATTTATGTCTCTGACGAATATGTCGGGACTTTCCATTATACATATGATCCTGCGCCCGTCCAATAGCCGACTGACTATCGCACTGCATGCTTATTGCTGGGACAGGTTTCGGCCACATTGGAATTCCTTCCAGAAAGCTTCTCAGCCAGTCAGCCTCTTCTGTTGCTAGATCCAACGCTATGAACTTGGATTCCATAGTTGATCTGGCTATGTAGGTCTGCTTGGATGATCTCTACGAGACAGCTGCTCCTCCCATCACGAACACATATCCGCTGTGGATCGTGTACTGTTGGAATCCGAGATCCATTTTGCATCAGAATACCTTTCCAGTACAACTGGATATCTGGTATAATGCAACCCTCGGTCGGCAGTGTACCTCATGTATCTGAGAAGTCTCATGATGGCCTTGCAGTGTTCCTCATTAGGATTACTGGTGTACCTACTCAGTCTACTCACCGAGTTGACTATGTCTGGTCTAGTACAGTTCATAACGTACATCAGACTGCCTATTATTCGAGAATAATCCAATTGTCTCACACTCTCCCCAAAATGTTTTTTCAGGGTGGTTGAGATCTCTATTGGAGTTCTGGATGTCGCTCTACTATCTTTATCAAATTTGTCAAGCATCTGCTTGACATAGTGAGTTTGAGATAGCGCATATCCGTCTGATGTCTTGGTAATTTTCATACCAAGAATTACATCAGCGACACCCAAATCTTTCATCTCGAATTTTTGTGACAACATTCTCTTAGTGGAGTTGATATTAACAATACTCCCAGTTATAATCATGTCATCTACGTAGAGGCAGACTACCACGTAGTTCTTTTCATTTCCTTTTACGTAGACGCATTTGTCACA
The DNA here is from genome assembly GCA_963920805.1 of Primula vulgaris. NCBI lineage: Eukaryota > Viridiplantae > Streptophyta > Magnoliopsida > Ericales > Primulaceae > Primula > Primula vulgaris. The sequence continues at coordinate 36,955,600 of OY987212.1, read as the reverse complement.
TTCATTTATCCGAAAACCGTTTGATAGCATCACTCTATCAAATTTTTCGTGCCATTGTTTAGGTGCTTGTTTAAGTCCATACAAGGACTTCACAAGTTTACACACCTTGTGCATTTTACCTGGAACCACAAACCCTTCCGGTTGTTCCATGTAAATTTCCTCTTCCAGTTCACCATTCAAGAACGCTGTTTTAACATCCATTTGATGTATTTCCAGATCGAACAGTGTCGCGAGAGCAATGACTATCCGGATTGACGTCTTCCTGGAGACAGGAGCATAGGTGTCGAAATAGTCGACACCTTCGTTTTGTCTAAAACCTTTCACTACAAGCCTCGCCTTGTATTTCTCGATTGTTCCATCGAGCTTTCTCTTCCTCTTGAAGATTCACTAGTGTCCTAGTGGCTTACACCCGGGTGGTAAATCCACTAGTTCCCAAGTGTGATTTTGTAATATCGATTCAACCTCATTGTTGATCGCCTCCTCCCAATATCGGGCTTCCGGGGATGACATTGCTTGTTTGAATGTCGCCGGTTCGCCTTCTATCATGAAGGTTACAAAATCTGGCCGAAATACGTTTCCTTTCTAGCCCTTTTACTACGTCGAGGCTCTTCATCTTCCTCCTCCAACGGTTCACTTGCCCCCACATTTTCCTCACTATTTGACTCCTCAGTCTCTACAGTTATGGAAGACTTGCGGGGAAAGATCTCCTCGAAGAAAGAAGCTTCTCGAGCTTCAATGATAGTATCTACATGCACATCGGGATTATCCGACTTGTGCACGAGAAAATGATAAGCACTACTGTTGTGTGCATATCCTATGAACACACAGTCTACCGTCTTTGGTCCTATTCTCGTTCTTTTCGGAAGTGAGACAAGGACCTTCGCAAGACAACCCCAAACCCTTAAGAATTTATAGCTCGTCCGATAGCCTTTCCATAGTTCATAAGGTGGTTTATCACGCTTCTTATACGGTAGTTTGTTCAATACATAGTTGGCGGAAAGCAGCTCTTCCCACCACATGTTCTGTGGTAACCCAGAACTTATTGACATAGCATTTATCATTTCCTTGAGCGTCCTATTCTTACGCTCGGCAACCCCATTCTGCTCCGGAGAGTATGGGGCTGTGGTTTGATTTATAATGCCATTTTCTGTGCATATCTGCGCAAACGGTGCCTCGTATTCACCGCCTCTATCACTCCTCAACATTTTAATCTTTTTATTGAGTTGATTTTCTACTTCGGTCTTATAAAGAGCAAATTTATCTACCGCTTCGTTTTTACTTCTCATTAAGTAGACATAGCAATATCTAGTATAGTCATCTATAAATGTGATGAAATACTTTTTCCCTCATCGCGTTTGTATAAACTTTAAGTCGCATACATCCGTGTGTATTAGACCGAGAGGTTCAGTACTTCGTTCAATATGTTGATACGAAGACTTGGTTAATTTTGCCTCAACACAAACCTCACATTAATATTGTTTATCAAATACAAAATTAGGTAGTAGATTCAGTGATATTAATTTCTTCATAGAATTAGAATTCACATGACCTAATCTACTGTTAGCATCTTTATGCTAGCATTCGTTTGGTTAGCGGATTGACACTTCGAAGGAACGTTTGTGGGAACCGTTGGCTAATGTTTGGTGTGTAGGAGCGCCAAAGAATTAAAGTTTGATACGGTTCAAGCTTTGGGCAGGTTTGAAGCAAGGAAACACGTTCGATATGGTTCGAACGGACCGCTGGTTTTGAGTCACGACAACGGACTGTTTTGGTTTCAAATGGTGGGCAGTTAATGGCAATGCGGATCGATTATGTGGATCGGAGTGGGCTGTTTGATTGGGACGGGTTCTAGCTGCTGTATAAGTGTTCTATTGAAGGTTAGAGTCACTTAAAAAGGGCGGGAACGGTTACCAATGTGCTGGAACAGTTCCAAACTGCATTGCAACTGCTTTGGGTAGTTTTTTGACCCATGTTTTATGCTTGTAACTGCCATGTACGAAATTATAAGTACATGGGCAGATTTCAACATGTTTTAGATAGAGTTTCGGGTTGAGAAAGACTTGAAAAACATATGTAATCTGGTTCCTAATATTAACGGAATTATATTGGGTTGGCTGCGGCCGTAAATTGTGTGTGTGTTCATTTATGTTTGCTTGTGTTTACATATATATTACTTGTCTTAAATCTGTCCAGATTAGAGCAGTTACGTTGCCTCGAAATGGACTGCGATTGAGTGATTAAACACGAGAGTTTGTGAGTCAAACACGAGTGTTGCGAGTTTGTTGGGTTGGCTGATCGTTTTGTGGCAGCGGCTAAGTCCATAAGCGAGCCATCACGTGGCTGTTTTCTGGAGCGAAAAACAGTCCCTTGATTTCCCTCTTTCTTGAATTATTACAAATCCTATTGAGCTAATCAACCGATTGAGCTCCCCCTCACTTTATGAGTATCCCGAAATGAAAAGACCTAGAGCTTTTAAGCTTCAATTGCTTACAAAGCCTCTACCCGATCACTCGCTCACAAATGAGTTTATATTTTACTCTTTACAAAATCGTTACAAAAATGTAACTACACTCACTATTCTATTTGCTTCTAAGTAAGCTAATTGGTGAGTTTTTGATGATGATTAAGCTTGAATCGTATTCTCCTTGATTTCCCTCTTTCTTGAATATATTCACCAAAATGGTGATTTTAGGGTTTTTATTTAGAGGTTGAAGGATAATGGATTGGTGTATTATAAAATGGTGGTTTGGGAGAGAGATTGAGCTTGTATATATAGACCAAAGTTCTGTTTTTCTGGGTTCTGCCCGTTAGAAGTGGTTGAGGCTGTTTTAAGCTATTTTCCAGAAAAAGCTGTTTTCGAAATCTGTAGAAAACGATCGGTCGTTCTCTACAGTCGATCGATCGTTTTTCAGAAAACGATCGGTCATTTTTGAGAAACGATCGGTCGTTTTTTCGACCTGCTCACTGGAAGAATTTGGACCAAAAACGATCGGTCGTTTTTGTCTAGTCGATCGGTCGTCTGTTCTTCTGGCAGTTTTTCGGTCTTCTTCGAAAGCCCATAACTCCTTCGTTTTAGCTCCGATTCTGGTTCCGCTTGAACCTGTGGCTTCGTTTTTCCGAGCTCTATATTTCGGGTGTTCTGTAATTTAAAAATTCTCTTTTTGGAAAAAACAAGCATTATATCATCGAAATAGAGAAATCGTAAAATCATTAAAAACATAATCAAAGTTATAATCAAAATCAATTATTGAACCCCATGGTTCAACACTCCATTTCCCTTGGAACTTCCTCTTTGGGGGGGGGGGGTTGGGCTTAGCCTTTCGCTTGTGTTTCAGGTAGTTTTGGAACTCTTTCCAAGAAGGTGACAGTTTCTCAATCATTAATGCCACTTGGAAAGGTTCGTTGATAACTAGCCCCTCAACCTCAAGCCTATGGTATATGAGTTAGAGTTCCTCAACCTGCTCGATAGCACTCTTTCCATCAGTCATCATATACTCGTGAAAGTCTGTGATAACAAATTTCTTTGCCCCAACGTTATTCACTTTGTACTTTCTTTCGAGAGACTCCCAAAGCTCCTTTGCAGAAGCCTTGGGCTCGAATACATTGAAGAGAGTGTCATCCAGAGCACACCGGATGTAGTTCCGGCATAGGTAGTCGCCGTGTTTCCACGTTTCCACCGCCGAAACCGTCTGCACGTCCTCATCGTCATCGCTTAGGACGGGTGCAGTAGTCTCCTTGAGAAAACGGGTAAGGTTAAGGGCAGTTAAATAAAACAGCATTTTTTGCTGCCAACGTTTGAAGTTGTTGCCCCTAAACTTTTCCGGTTTCTCTAGATGAGAGGTTGGCAACATTGGCATAGACGGCATCGTCGGAGCCTTGCCATTTGCCCTGGCCGCAGCCTTAGCAGCAGCGTGTGCTACGGCCGCAGCCGCAGCCATAGCATCGGCCTTTGCTGCAGCGGCGTCGGCCGCAACCTTTGCCGCAGCAGCTTCGGCCTCAGCTTGAGCCCCCCCACTCGCAGTGCTCGCAATGTTATGGCTACTGCCAATCACAACTGCGCCCTTCACGTCTCCCGAAGGAACGGTGGGTGTTTGATCCTCATTAGTCATCTGAAATGACAATATAAAACCGTTTAGTTTCTCGCAAGAAAACTAAAATTCTTAATCGCAAATACTAATTATAACTTAATTAGTTTGCTTCAAAAGAATAAAAAACAATTAAAAGAGATTCTAGCATGAAAATCAAATCACTTTTGATTTCACTAAGAACTCTTTATAATATTTTAGAATTAAAAGATTAAAACCAAATCGGATTTATTCTATTTGCAGACTTCAATTTCTAGTAAACTATCAATGACTTTGCAAGAATAAAAAACGAGACGTCAACAAAATAAAATAAAAAAGAAAAGTCCTCTTCTTTTTGAAAATAGTAAAACCAAATAATGATATTGTTTAAGATTGTTGGTCTTGGTACTATATCGAAAAGTAATAAAGTAAATAACAAAGGACTGCAATGGAAATAAACAATTTTATTTCTCACAATTGGAATATAAATTACAATTCCTGATTCGTACAGAATTTAAATTACACTAAATTAAATTATAGACAGATTTAATATAACTTATTAAACTGCTGGACTGAATTGTAATTGTTTGAAACTGTCAGACAGAATAGTATAATACTAAACTGCTGGACTGTTTAACAATTAAATAAAACTGCCGGACAGAATAGTATGATTACTAAGCTGCTGGACTGTTTCTGTAAATACTGGAAATTACAGAACAGAAAAGTAAATAACATAAAGTAAATTACAGAATAGGAAAGGACTGAATTGAAATAACAGAAAGTAAACAGTACAGAAATATAAATACAGAAAATAAAGGTACTGGACATAAATGAAAGAACAGAAATATAAAAGAAGAGACAACTGCTGGGCAGTTTTTCTTAAACAATATTTCCCGAACCACCTTTAAAGGTTTCTGGTTTCGGGACTTTGTTCCCAAGATACAACTTCTATCTCAGAGTGGCTCGTGTGGAAACCGGCACCGAACCACAGGTCGAGCTGTTGGTGGTGCGGTTCTCTCTCTCTAATATGTATGCTATGCTGTGAGTTGTGTGTATGATTGTTGTGTCTGAATGAGAGGGGGAGGGCTGCCTTTTATAGGCTTTCTTGAAACCGCAGCCATTAATGGTCAATCAATTCTGGGAGTTACACCCCCAGAATCCGCTCACTTGATTTCTGAAACTGCTGCAATTTAATCTCTCATTTATTGCTGGCGTTTCAGTTGCTGGAAACTTTAGGTACTGCTTTTGTATTTTATACAAAACTCCCTTTTCGGATTTGAACCGAGACCCGAGACATTCCCCAAGCCCCAAGCCCGTGCCCCAAGACATGAGACACGAGCGAGCACGCATGTGGTACACACTATTACTCTTAGATGTATGTGGACATGTTAGTTTAACAACTACATGGGTTGGTATTGTATATATATTGTAAAATTAACTCTTAATTTTTCAATATGGGATAATCCAAAATGGTTTTTCCATTTACCATTTCATTTTTCCAGAATTGAGCTTTCGAGAGCCCAACTTTGAAGCCGATTGGTATTCACACCCATTCTCCGAATAGGTCATGCGATATACCGTTACGAAGCTCGTCACACGAGCTACTCAATCGCGTTGAGTACGGTATTAACAACTCAGCGTTGTCACATGTAATATCGATTCGAAGTTGGTCCTATGACCATTCGGAAACACCCATGTTAATACATGTTTTTCCAACAAACTAAACAAAAGTTCATCCGGAGGAAATAGAGTTTCTATATATATGCCTATAACAGTCTAAATAGCAGCAGTATTGCTTCATTTGGCCGTTAATTTATTTCGGTTCCTTGTAAATTTCGAGTGCCCTTCTACTTTGATATTCCAATTAAGCTTACGAGTTAAAAGCTAATAGCTTGTTGTTGGCAAAATGAAACTAGTTTTTCAGTTCACATTTCTTTTCGTCCCAAATTTGTATTGAACTTTATTTTTATATAAATAAATGCTCAATTTTCATATAAAATCCCTGTTAAATAACATATTGTTACTTACACATTATTTTCATTATTAATATTACACAAGTTTATTATCAGGGCGAGCATTGATATGTCATGTGACATGCAGATCACAAATTTGAGTTGTAGAAAAAACTTCTTGCAATAAAACATAAAAAAGCATTGTGTACAACAGGCCTGGCCCGACCCTTCACCAATATACCCCGGATCACTATAAAAAAATGTCAACTTACTATCAGAGTGTCTTTTACTAAACTGATGGTAAAGTGAGTGTCGTTAAATCTAGCATCAGTTTAGCAACAGTTTTTGTTGCTAAAATTTGTCGACACTCACTTTACCAACAGTTTTCAAAAAATAAACCGCTGATATCTTGACCGTTTCTTACTGTGGATAGTGATGGGTTTTGTGGACCAGGTTCGTCCTTTATACAGATATACTAAAAGGAACAAATAATATAAAAGATCAATATCCACAATTACGACAATAATACACAGGTCAATAAAAGAAGAAGAAAAAGACCATAACCAAATAAGTAACCACCTTACAACAAGCGAACGCCAAACTAAACCATTCACTGTAAACTTAACAATTAAGAACATTACAAGAACCTTCAATATTATTTACAGAAAGCTAAACAACTAGCTAAAACTTTTGAAATGAACTATGCGAACTTCTCTAACATCATTTACACCTATTTTACGCACCAAGAAACAAGTCAGCCCCTTTACATAATTGAGCAATTACTATCAGGTTCATGAGATCTATAACCATAATTATCATAATAATTAGGTCGGTATTGTTGATAATCATTATAATTAGCTCTATAAGCTTTAGGGTCATATGGTGCAACAGCTTGATATGAAGGACGATGGTAATACGTTGGGTGTTGAATTTCCGGCGCAGTGACATTTGCATCATCTGATAAATACCTATCAAACCGAGTAACACTCACGAGTTCAACTTGCTCTATTTTTTTTCTCAACAAATTTATCAAACTCACTGAATCTACTCCATGACCGATCACTGCTAACTGGTTTCTGTTTTCTCCTTGCACTGCCACTGATTCAACACCTACATAAACATGAAAAAATCGTTTATTTGTACGTTAGTAAATTAAGGAATTAGTACTAATTGGCACAATGATGTCAATGAGAGCCGGGTATGACAAGGGAGTCACAATTTCAATAAACAAAAAAAAATGCATGGTTATAATAATTTCAATTATACCTGGTAAACCAACTACAATCTTCATGGCTTTAGACATTTGCCTGGCCTCACAATTTATTATCACTATTTGCTGCAAAAACAAACACACACCCCAAATCATTAGAAAGATCAAGGATTTCCTTAACTTATTATGTAAATAAACAAAAAAGTAATTAAAAGAATAATGAAAATGCAATTATTATTTTCAATTTTCAGCTGATTACCTTCATTTAGTTTTGGGAGTGAAAGAAATAACCAAAAAGCAAATGATTGTCAATATATTTTAGCTCTCTCTCTCTCAAGATATATGGTTCTAGGGAAAGTAAAAACTTGTTTTGTGGCTTATGATGAAACTTGCATGTTACTGTATAATTTATATACACCATAAATGGTCTAACCGTGTGTTCCGCGTAAGCTAGACCCACATACAAACCCACACAAAGACATATTTATTTATTTAATTCTCCTAGCTTACGTTTATTTTCGTTATGTAGAAAAATAGGATATATAACAACCCTTTCACCCTTTAAACACATTTCAAGTTAAGTTACGTACTTGTCGGTTTAAAATAGAGGGCTACAATAAGAAAATTTGTCACAGAACAAATTGGCACTCAAAAATTAAAAGCAAGAAGCTCGGTACTCTCATGATCCAACAAGTCATATATGCTATTTTATGAAAAACCTTGAAAGTTAAGAAGTTTTGATAAGACGTAAATGATAAGTAATTGTGACCGGTTCTATAATTTAATAAAAAATGTCGTTTTCAATACAATTAATTATTATCTTACGTTATAAAATTATATTAGTAATGCTAAAATGTTGTTTTGATTTTTCCGGGTATGATTAAGGTTGTTAAATGTGGCATTACCACACTCTGGCAACTAATGTCAACACTTATCTGCTGAGATTGATTGCTAATTAGGAGGAAACTTCAACAGCGACACAGATGACTTTGTAGAGTTATTTTATCTTGGGAAAATTAAGGATTGGTTTTAAAAAACAAAATTATTTAAGAATTGGTCTTCCTCTCAAAATTAATTAAGGATTGATCTATTTTAACAAAATTAATTAAGTATTGGTCCAATTCTAATAAATATAAAAGCCTACAAATTCTATTACCCTCATTTATCGGTTTCTCTAAAAAAAAACCACCCAAATATATTTAACCAACCACCACCATCATCACCACCTCTCTGCCGCCGTCACGTACGTCACCTTTGCCGCCGACTCACCTCCTCCACAGCCCCTCTCCCATTATTTACCCCGCTCTCTCTCTCTATCTATATCTATCTATCTATCTATCTATCTATCTATCTATCTATATATATATATATATATATATATATATATAATTGATTTGATTGATATTGTACAGGGCCCGTGTCGTCCATTTTGTGAAGTAATTGACGGATAAGGTACAAAATTGAATGGATTGATATTGTACAGGGCCCTAAAATAAACAAAATAGGGTAGAGGGAAGAAAATAGAATTTTTATTAAATTACAGGGTATTAAACTGTTCATATCCCCATATTTATTTATATATATGTATATTAGCTGTCGAGCCCCTGGGTGTGAATGAAAAAATTGTTTGTAATTATTAAATAAATAAATAGAATATCTGCTCTGTAAGAATGATTGGAGAAGAGAAATTTGGAAATTCGTTCTGCAGAGAAATGGTGGTTTTTAAAATGGACAATTTTTGTTTATAAAAAGGTGACAGTTTTGTTTGATGGCAGTTTTTATTTCAAATCATTACACGGTTATTTTCTAAGAGGAGGAGATAGTTAAATCTAGATATACCAAACTGTAATTTGTTTAATTAAGATGTTTTTTTTAAAATAATTGTTTCAAAGTTTTATAAGGCTCCAGACATATAGTAATAGTAATATATTAATATTCTCTAATTACTCAGTAATTTACTATTTAACACGTATTTTTAAATAAGTCAAGGTCTTTCTTAAGAGGATAGAACCACAAAAATGGATTACTTCTCCGGTGCGTCCTATATATTGAGTTATTTTCTTTAAGAATGTTCTAGGAGGATCTTAACTATAAACTTTATGAAGTTGAAAGTGAACCTCGATTTCCATGAAGTTGCTATGTAGTATATGAGCCGAAGATATTGATGTAGAGTTTATTTATGTTGGACAACTCTTTACTTTACCATCTTTTCGCTACTACTGGTCTACCACCACTAAAAAAAATGTTTTAATCAGGGATGATCAAATCTGTTAAAACTATTTTACTAAATGACGATATATATCAGTAAAATCGTCATGTTGTATCTAATTAGGGTATTGACAAGCAAAATATGTCACTAAATATAGATCACAACAACTCATGTTATCAACTCTATTAAAGAAAAATCATGAAAGAAAAATCATGAATTGTTGGGACGAATATGGAACATGTTATTGTGTGTTAATGTAGCTTATCCAGTTGTTCTTATAACATCACTCTTATATCTTATAATATAGTACAACTCATGTTATTGGCACTTGGTTTATTCTCGACTAAGATCAACTTAAGTGTATAGAATTTTATCATTAGATGATCTCTAACATAATTCAACAGAAGATAAGAACAAATGAACTATACTAATTTATTAAAGATCAAAATCTATCATCATAACATTCAATTATACAAATGTAAAAACTATACATTTAACAACTTGTCACCATTCAGTGGTGACCCTGACCTAAGACATATGAGTTATTTAATATGAGTTATTTAGCTTAGGTGCCGACAGACTCTTAGATGGTCGATAGTTTTTGGATAAGGAAATAGGTTACGAAAATTTAACGGGAAATGAACTAGTAAAATGATAGGGCCACCACTACCACCTTTACTGCTACTGCTAGCTATGAAATATCCATACTGCCATACTGGTTAATTATACATTCATTTCCCACACAATCGAGAATGTTACCATCAAAAACAACTATTTACACCAAAAACAATATATATTAAATGTATTTACGTGAACATACTCCAAGATTATTTAATTACATCTAGGATTGCAAAATCGCCAACACTCTCACACCCAAGCTAGATCATACATTAATCAACCATAGTTATCAAATTGCACATATATATTTACAATATGGCGAAGTTATTTAACAAAAACAAAGGTATCTCAATCTTTCTTTTACTTAGGCCAATACTATCAAATTCAAAACAAAAATATACCAAATTTAGCAAAATTACTATCAAATCAAAAAAATTACTAATAAATTCACTAAAAATCAATTTCAATAAAAATACTATTATATTATTTATTTATATTCTATTAGTTTTTTGGTACTACTATATAATTCTTTGACACTACCATATTATTATCCGATAGTGTACTATATTGTTTTTGTTGAATTTGGTAGTATTTTTCTTTTGAATTTAGTAGTATTGACCTAAGTAAAAGAAAGATTTTTACTAAAGTGAAATAAGAATCAAATACCTTTGTTTTTGCTAAATAAGTCTTGTAAATTGTACCTTAATTATTTAATTTTCCCTAATATTTAGGTCCATGGTGACGATAATCACGATCATTCGATCTATAATCATGAACGTTGTATGGTACAATTGCTTGATATGAAGGGCGATGATAATACGTCGGATGCTCAACTTCTGGTGCAGTGGCAATTCCGTTATCTGATAAATACCGCCCATCAACTGGAGTAACGCTTAGGAGTTTTGCTCCTTTTATCTTTTTCCTCAACAAAGTTGTCAAGTTCACTGAATCTATCCCATTACCGATCAGTGCTATATTGGTCTTGTTTTCTCCTTGCACAGCCACTGATTCGATACCTACATGGATATGAATAATCATGATTCTTTTACACTATAACTTACATAAACACTTACCTTGCATTTGGTACCAAAATGATATAATCTATCAAATGAACAAATAAATAGATAATGATATACACTTTTTTTTATATAAATGGTGGGGAAAACCCCACATTTTTATTTTATTGATAAGAATAATAAAAACGTGGATAGATAATGATATACACATACCTATTATACCAACTATGATCTTCATGGCTTTGGACCTTTTCTTGTCATCGCAGTTTCCAACCTCTATTATCACCAATTGCTGCAAAAATGACACCCACATACATCAGAAGTCAAGAAAATTTTCATTATTTTTTTTTGCTAAAGTCTAGACGATTGTTCTTTGTATTTTTTTATTTCTCGTTGTAAAAAGCATGGCAGCAAAAGCTAAAATGTGCAAATAATTGTTAATGCTCAATTGATAATTACCTTCATCTAGTATTTTTGTTAACAAGGAGCCAATGGTTTGGAAATGATTTTACTCTCCAAAATTGTTTGCTCCTTGGATTCTCAAGAATTTTGTAAATTGTTTCGGTTTCCAAATGACAGGGTTCGCACATAGTGGGGATTAAATAGGTTATCAATGGTTTAACCGTGTAAGGTTAGAATATAGCCCCACATCCACATCTACATCCACACAAAGACTTGATTTCGTTATTTAGTTTTCTTTGAAGTCACTTAACAGGATAGGATCAATAAATTTACACTCACACGCGTAGACGTACGCACACGTACGCACATGCGTATGCGTGCGTACGCTTTACACTCAAACGCGTACGCACATGCACTTCCGCTGTTCCGCACGTGCACACAAACACACACATCTACACGCGCACACACCTATACACACTCGCACACATACACATAAACACCCATACACACCCACACACACGCATGCCCACACGTGCATACACACACACGCACACGCCCGCACACACACATGCATGCACGCACGCACCATACTCCCACATGCGCGACCACACCCGCCCTCCCCCCGCCTGCATGCCTAAGAGAGTGTTCTACTCAATTATTTTATTCAACAGTCTGCTCACATTCTTTAGTAAATATTTTATTCATAATAGCACAAAATTTGGTTGAATGTAGACATCATGATGTGCTCATCTTCTTCCCAAAAGGAAACAAGAAATTACTTGGCAAAATACTTGATTGACCTTTGCTTCGCCTAAGTCTTGTAGGGCAACTAAATGTGGAAAAAATGACAACACAGTAATTACTGTGCATGCATGTATCTATTTAATTAATTCGTGATGGACAAGGAAACAAAAAACTTATATGAAATTTCGATTTGGCAAAATTTTACATTAAAAACTAGTAACTATAACAGGAGAGACCCGATTCTCTGAATTGCCAAATCCTCAAAATATTCGATTGCTTGTAACATTTTTATCAAGCAAAAATAAATAAATAAATAAACTACCTTCATTTTAGACTTGTTCCAACATAATACAAGTTAAATTCCAATCTATTAAAAACAATAGTAACAAAATCTAATATTTTCATTCTATAATACAAGGTTAAGTTGGCAAAATATATATTAAAAACTTACTATTTAAGAAATTTTGTCCTATTTGTAATTTTTAAGCAAAACTTCCAATTAAATCATCATATTCAGGTTCTTATAGTAGCTTCTTCTCAATCGATATCATAACTAATCCGCTTAGTCTTTATTGTGACATGGTACTTCTAAGATAGTTTTTTTTAAAATAGCATTCTCAACAAATAAGATCGCATAACTGGGGCAGAGAAAAACAAAAGTGAATTACTTAAAATCAACAAAAAAAAACATCTTTATGAAGGCTGACCAAATTCAAAATAGCTTATAACGTGTAAAAAAAGCTGAACTTAAATCTGCAATAAATAAATGCCCAAATGACACAAAATATTACTGTGGCAATATAACAAACAATTTTAGTACATAACATTCTCTACTTATAATTAAATTAAAATAGCATTAGATTAGAATCGATGATGACAATCTACACTAAGACTAGTGAAGGCTATATAGATAAGAACATATTACATTATCATATAAGCCTTTATTGCAAAATGCAAACAGATAACAAATTAAAAGACACTCATATCAAGTTATCAACAATTCAATTATCCAAAAATAAGAAACACATGAGCCAAAAAAACATTAGATAAGAATTAGAATTTAGAGAAATATCTCTTTTGTTGCCGAAAAAGAGAAAAATTCGATTGAAATGTTAACCTAATTTTCAGAATTCATTTAAGGTTGCTCCTCGTGGTTAATATATATATATATATATCATACTATTAGTATAAGCAAAATAAAAAAAAGTTGAGCCTCTCTAATTTAACCATTTTTTCCAACAATACCGCATTATTTTTTTATTAATTACCAATTTACCAATTACACTATTTCTCCCTCTTTAACCACACAAAATTTATTATATTCTATATTTTCTCTCTCTAAATATTTGGGCAGCCTCAGCTTTTCTTGAGTTTACTTATATTAATTACAAATTTACTAATTACACTATTTTTCACTCTTTAACCACATAAAGTTTCTTATATAGTATTTTTTTTCCTCTAAATATTTGTATTATCATAACAATTTATATCATATTTTTTTCTTATATCATATTTTTTACTCTATATTTGTATCATTATCACAATTTATATGTTTCACACGCAACGAGTGGATATCGTTTATGGGGAGATATAATAGATTGGATCATATATGTATCTATTATTATAGTGGCCGGAATAAATTTGAGTTTATAATAAACTGAGTTTTACTATTTTTATATTGGGCTGAACTCTGTTGCCTTCAAAAAAAATAAAAAAATGCCCAATACTCAAGGTTTACTCGATTTGGGTTTGGACATCCCTAACTATAACACTTAAAAATGTTAAAGTATTTCTAAATAAATTAAACTTAAGATATACGGATGAACGGCACATACATCATCTTAATACCCCTGTGATCTTCTCATCTTCTAATACATACATCATCTTAATTGATCTTCTCATCTTCTAATTAAAATATTCTAGTAGAATCTTAATATAAAATGTCAAAATATGATGAATATCAATGTAATATATATTGAGATAGACACCGACAGAATCAGCATTGTGAAATGCACTCTTGGTTTTCTATGAAAAAAAATAAATTTATTATCTTACGAAATTTTGGGGTTGAAACACTAAAATTTACCGTCTCTATCTAGTTACTTCCGTGACGACAGAGATTCTCTATACGTCACTTAGATATGAGAATTCCCTAGATAAAATGTGAAATATCTTGAATATCAATGTAATATCAAGGTAAGTAGTAGAAGTACTATCTATGTCTATGTCAATATGTCATTGTCACGTATCTAGATGCAGTGCCGTCTCCAACATTTTGGAGACCCAAAACCGATAAAAAAAATATGGCCTAAATATATATATGTATATATATAATTACCACTCAAATATATACAATACAACGTTGTGAGAGACAGAGAGTTAATGTGTTTTTTTTTTTTAGGATAAAACGTGGGTTATTTGTTGCAGACTTGCAGTTGTACTGTACATAGTGATAAAATATAATGTTATTAGTATTTATTAGGTGTATATTATTAGTTTTCTATATAAGTAAAAAAAATAAACTGCTATAAATTTGATGACCTCAATTTTATGCTTCAAACGTTAGACTCTAGCTAGAGCTGTTCGTGTGTAGATGCATTAAAAGGGGGTATCTTGTAAATTGTAGACCAGTGTTATTCCGGCATAAACTGGCTTTTGCAGTTACAACCAAGCACTAGCTATTGATCACTTACAGGGTATCGTGGACTTTGTATAACATGAGTGATTTTCATTATTAAATTGACAAATTTGAACTTTGTTTTGGTAGGACCTACTCGAGCGGGTTTATGTGTGCGCTTCGCCATACCGGACCGAGTTGAACCCGTTTATGTCTTTATGCGTCTCATTGTTGCTTAATATACCTTTTGTACGAATATCACCAGTTTACTTTAGAGCAATATTTCACCTTTCTTTTGAGACAGTTAGAGTTTTGTTTATATTTTTATCTTTTCTTAGGTTTCTTTTGTTTTACTACGATCAAGGTGGGAATACTTGGTTAGACAGTTATAGTTGGATGTTTTTGTGCAAGTGTATTTCTTTAACCCTTCGGAACACGTTCCGCATGAAACATGCTTTGTAATCGTACACATTTTTTCTAATAATAATAAGCATGTTATTGTCAACAAATATATAGAGCTTTCTGAAAAGAAAGAAGATGGCAATACACTATACATGACATAATCACAAGCGATGTTATAGTTTTATAAAAGCTAATTCTCCTCAGGTTCAGCGATTTATTATTCCTCAATTGGGAGAATCTTGAATTTTTAACAAGGATACTCGCACTGACATACTATTTCTTCACCAAAATTATAGCAAAATCCTGTCGCCTTTTTTCCGAAAGCAAGGGGGCACGACTTCTTACATTTCTCACAAACTCTGTCTCTATTAGCAAGTACACCGTACACATTTACACACCTATGCGAGTCATCATGGGGATAATAGCATATGCAAAGACGTTCTGGTTTTCTTTGAATATTACAAGAATTTCTTGATCCTGGTATTGAACTACAAGTTGCATAGCAGTTTGCATCGCATGCACCCAAGTATTTCGAGTTTTCCTTTGCTTTCTCAACGGCCACCACAGGCACTAATATTCCTTTACCTGCATAATGCGCGATTGGAGAAAAAAAGTTAACTTGAATGCCATCAAAATGACGCGATTAGGAGACGTTGGATTCAATATCTTTGCTTATAATTTCTTAATTTCAAAGTTAACAGGTCAATTCAAGCAATAATGTTTCTCAAACTTTCGAATCCAGATATTGTATGGTGTGTATCAACCATATATTTATAATTTGTTTAAATTAACAACGGGTAAATGCAGAGTCCAAATCCTCCTAATTTCTATCTCATTTCGTGTCCCATTGATTTTGTAATCCAAAATAGTTATTCAATTTTTAAATTTTTTTTTACTACAATTACAATTAGACATGTATTTATGCATTCCGATAATTTTTTTCTTACAGAAAATTCAAATATGTTACATTTTAAAAATAAAATAAGTAGCGTAAACTAATTATAAATTTCAAAAAAAATAATGTAACTCAACGAGATGTCCCAATATTATAAAATATGTATACAATATGTTGTAACGCTTTATAAACATACAAAAAATGTTATAAAATTTTAAATTTTGAGCAGAAATAGTTAAGGAGGCACAGCATATGATAGACATTAATTATGGATAGAAGATTTGAACTCGTAAACGTAGAATAGTCAACATAAATGTAATCACGTATCAACAGCTGCAGATAAGGAATCAAGTAGGTATTTATGCGGATTCATATAATTAAGTCATCCAGTGAATGGAAAGAATCCTAAAAATTATCATGATCTAATGTGACTTTTAATTTACATAACTACGGCTCCTCAATCTCCCCTTCGCGGCCCTTACCTTTTTATCACAAAATATCGTTAAAAAAAATTTAAAAAAATTCTATAATTACAATAATTATATATATATATATATATCGATACACTTCAACAATTATTTTTAAGAGAAAAGTCGCACACAGTATAATTTAGAATAAAAAAAAAACTAGTATAAAGTAATATAGTGAAATTATAAAAAAAAATCGTTTAGAGCAATATTATGTTTGTATATAATATATTGTAAAAGTGCGAAACAAGCCGCATAAATTTAAAATTTGGATGAAAATAAGTAAGGGGTCCCGAAAGGAGACAGATGATGCGGACTTCTTTAACGTGTGTACGTTTAAAATAAATTTACAATAAGAGCTGTTCAAACATTTCTTCAAAATCAAGATTCGGCTGAATTTCCCAACTAGTTATTAAAGAAGAAAATTTCAAAAAGAGTAAATTAAGGTAAAAGCATTTACCGAAAGTGATTAAAAGAATAACCAGAATGCATGACAAAGATAAGAGTCGAGACATCTTCATAATTAATCACTAGAATAAGCACTGCAACAACCTGCTATATATGGTATGGGCTTAAGATTTTCAAGGGCAAAAATGAGAGTGATAATCTCTAGATAGAGATCAGATAATCATCGAGTATATATAACGTTATTTATAGCCTAAAATGTTATTTCAATATAGTCCCTATACTATTGTGTGTCTCTTCGTTGTCTCCATACCTCTATGTTCTACAGTTTTTGTACCTATATAGTCTTAAGGGGTTGTTCATTTGTTCCTAAAAAAGGCCATTAGGTTTGCTTCGAATATAAGAGTAATAAACATTGGATATTTTTAATGTAATTTATAAGAAGTGTCAATCAACACATGCATTATCTGTTGTGATTTAAAAAAAAAAAAGTGATAGTTTAAATCATCTTTCCAATAATTAATTTAGGCTTTTCTTTATATATATATTTTTTCAAAATATAGGTAATTATAATTACTTTTAGTGGAAAAAATAAGTGTATTCCTTTTAAATTAAAAATTGATGATATTCTGCAGTAATTATAAAAATATAATTTCATTGAGTTAAATTTATTTAATTGAAATAAATTTGTTTGAAATCCCTCGGTTTTACCAACAAGTGCCCCCAGGGCGGTGTTTAAGCCTAATCCATAAATTAAATGCATATAAAGTATTTATGGTTACTAATTAATCATTAGAATCATATTTATTTCTTAATTTAGCACATAAATATTGATTATAGTAAGTTTTATTAAGAATTGAATTTTCTTTTAGCAAAGCAAATAACTAGAAATTTAATGTTGTAAGAATGTTTTAATGGTACAATGTACAACATATCAACCTCATTCAAGATCATTTGTAGTTTAGCTTTCGATTGTTTTTAAATTCAACTTTTAACGAATCAAACAACTACGTACATGCATGATTTAAATAATATATGCAAAAACAAAATAGTACCCTTATAGATTACAAAACAACCCTATAAACTTGGATAAAATTAAGCAATCAAAAGCTTATAGCTAGTACTTCAAGCAATATTTCGGATTCACTTCTCCTAAAAAAATATAAATCAGATTCATTGAATTAAAGAGAAAAGAATCCCCGTATAAGGGGGAGGAGGGTAGACTTAGAGCATCTATATTAGTTTTGTTAACTTTTTGTTGTTAACTAGTGACACATCATCATTTAAAAAGTTATTAAGTGACACATATGCATATTAAGTTAAACACCCACATTAGTTCTGACTTTAACAATGTTATCTATTTTAATTAAAAATTAATTATTCAAAATACAGTAGTTATCTATTTATTTTTTGTCCAGCACCATAAATTACTGCCAAATTTCAGCGCCAAATTCCAGAAAAGATAGAATTTTAGAAATAGGGAAATAGAAAAGTCATAGTTGAATTGTGGGTTGAGAAAATGAGGACGATTTTCCATATTTATGGAGAATAAGAGAAAATAAAGAAGAAGAAAATATGCTGGAGAAAATAAATAGAAGAGTAGGTTAGAGATAAAAAAGATAAGTATGAGAAATATCAGTTAATTAGAGGGTCAGTTTTTTTTGCCCATGTCATCACATATAACATTTAAAAAGATTGTTATCTTTAACGATTTTTCTAAGTGTTATAAAGTTAACACACACTTTAACACATCTAATGGAGAGACAAAATTGTATTGTTAGCTAACATTTTTAGTTAACACACACTTTAACACGCGTATTGTAGATGCTCTTAAAAAGAAAATACCGGAAATAAAAGAAAGAAAATATTCATGCATGTACTTATTACCTTAATAGAAAATTAAATGTAGATTCATATATTATTTCTTCTTAAATAATATTTACATATCGAAGAATACTAGTTATCAGATGAGTTAACATAATTAACATTCTTAACCAATGCGGCATTGGTTAGCTTTTCCCAAAATGCATTTATTATAAAGTAAACGTTTGAGTACTAAAATACAGTGGCAAAAAGAAACTGAGACATGACAAAAAACAGGGATAGAAAAAGAAGACCTGGTTACACGTTTACGATCTTTAACTAATTTCATTCATCTTGTTTTCCTCACCCAATTGTCAAGTTTGTTAACATGTTTAATTGATCGACAATATACACCTATATATGAATCAAAGCTTTTAAATTTACCACATTACCATGTTCCGATGTTCGATAAACAAGAGTCACACAACGATGTGCTCATCACCATCCAATTCAATGTTCCACATTCAAATCAATGTTTCGAAAGAGTTATCGTTAACGTAGCATTTTCACGAGATCTACGCTAAAAGCGCTAATAATGTATGTCGCATCAAAACGCTTTGGGGTGTAAGAATTTGGAGTCTCACCAATCTGAAGTACAAACACATTCTAAAGATTCCTTTCACTTATGTCAAAATAGTTTGATGGAATAAGCTTTCGCCACAAACATCAATACGCTTATTTGAAGGTAAACTAACAAATTGTATAATTCACATTCAAAGTCAATCCCTATACCCTTGATAGTTGATAGCGAAACATCCTTTTTACCCTTTAAGAAGCAAAAACAATGTCATCACAACCAAGCTATTTTCGTATATGAAAGCAGAAATTAGTCAAGGAAATATAGTAAAAGAGCTAATCATCGGCTTGGTCTGGTTCTGGTTTAGGCTCATTATGCTCTTCTGGTGCTGATTCTTGGTCTGTTTCTGGTTCAACCATTACGACCCCACTCTTCTTGTGAGTAGCAGCCTCGAGGACATGACTGTAGTTTCCCTTCTCCTTGAAGAGCTGAGCAAAATGTATATTACAGTAAAGGACACCTTCCAAGGAAGCATACGATGAGTGGGTCAGAGGGCAGCCTCCATGAGCACACTTGAAGCATAACTTGTGGAAGCATTCCCCCTCCATAGTCACCTGTTTGCATACGTATGTATATGGTTATTATGAGTTTAAAAAATTATAATTCGAATGCATAGAATTTAAATGTATCCTTATGGATTCCAACTTCACCAATTTCTAATACAAGTAGATCTTAGATTGTAAGTGAAATATATGCCTTCTCTTTCTTACATATTAGTGCCTCGTTCAGTGATGCTGTGAGGATACTATTGGGGTTTGTGTTTGGCATGAATATAGTACTAGAAATGCATTTGAACACGGAGTAATTTAAAATTTAGCTCTTTTTCCGTGTACGAATAAATTCACCTATATATTATTTCCAGTAAATCTTAGAGAAGTAAATGAATTCATACATCTGATAAGTGAAATTGCAGTTAAAAGAACATCAAGTCCCCTCTACTCGCACATGCTTTAGTTATATCACTGCTTCAGTAAAAAGATATGTTTCTAAATCCTAATAAAAGAATCAAATAGGCTTGTTCCATTCAAGCATTTAAGTACAGCTTACTTGCCTTTCTGCTTATAAAATATAAAATGTTTCTTTGGGACAGCTGAAAACTCAAGCTTCTTTGCTTCTCTAGCATGAAATATTAATCTGGACCTCTCTTTTAAAATTCGCGCTACATAGCGTTACGTAGCGCGAAATAGCGTTTTTTTGTAAAAAAACGCAACGAAAAATCACGATTTTGGGTGGAATTGCACTAAAATCGCGCTATAGGGGACCAAAAGCGCAAAAATCGCGAAATTCTGGACCAAAAGCGTAAATAGCGAGTTAAAAAAAAACAGCGGATATAAATAATTAATATATATTGTGTAATTTTCATGAAAGTGTAGTTCGAAACTCACCAACAATAAATTTTTTTTAGTGCATATTTAGGCAAAAAAAAATACACCGCAAAGCGCTATATAGCAACGCTATTAGCGCTTTTAGCGTTTCTCTCGAAAAAACGCTACGATAGCGATAACGCTATTTAAAACACTGATCTGGACTAACCTATCTTCTAACTTTTAACTCAAAAAAAGGCAGCTTGTATGGTTGAAAATATATAATCTGCACTAAGTCATCTCGCAAATTGTACATACAGTATGTTATATTTGTAGATATATATAAGGTGTAGAGATTATTCCAAACCTTTTCCAATGGGTAAACAGTTTTCTTGCAAGCTGCACATTTGTCTTGGGTTCCACAGAACAGGGTAGAGAGCTTGCTTGGGGGTCTAGTCTGCATAAACAAATACATCAATTTAATGTATTTTAGCGATCAACATAATTCAACATGGTATTTGTTTACAGCAGAAATATTTTAGCATTAACTTTGAGTTGTAAAAGACTAAAGTTCATAGAAAGATGAACATACCATTGAATTCTCCCTCTCGGACTTCCCCGCTAAATATCCAAACACCAAAAATACAAATAGTGAGATTGAATATTTTGAGCAAATATAAAAATTCAAATGCTAAACCTCACATAATCTCACATGTTTGGAAATTCTTGCTGAAATTGCCAGACTCCTTGAAGAGTTGTTCGAAATGAACCTTACAATAGAGAACTCCGTCCATGGAGGAGTAATTGCTCATCTGCCATGAAAATATGGTTAAATACAATACAGTCAGAAATTTTATGTCTGGTCATGTGAGTTTCAAATGTTTATGTGCGTTTTTGTTTGCTAATTTTAGGAACTAACAATGAAGGGAACTTACAACAAGAGTTCCTTTGCAGTAGCTGCATTTGAAGCAGGATTTGTGATAGGTAATCCCGTCAGCCGTCAACAAATCCACAAAATAAACAGTTTTGTCACAAGCTTTGCATTTGTCCAATGTCCCCGTAAACGACATCTTTCTATATTTCAATTATTGTAGATTTTCTTTTTCCTTCTTTTTAAGTGTCGAAAAGAACACCAATTGGAGGATCAAGAGAGTTTTAGAAACTGAATATGATGTATGTCTTCTTATTTCTCGGCCTCGAACAACTGAGACAAAGAGAAAAAAGATGGGAAAAAAAACTGTGTGCTGTGCTGCCTTTTGAGGAACTGAATTATATCTTTTTGGAACAAATTTGCAGGTTTTCCTGTTTTTTTTCTAAAAAAATGGCCTAAACTAAACTTGTATTGAACCGATTAAGGATTGCCAGGTGATTGGAGACCCTTTTGTTTTGATATTAAAATAGAAAAGTGAGAGGTGTAAAATGTAGTGTAATTTGATTGGGAAGGAGTGAAACAAGGAGGATGTTTTTGGCTTTTTCCTGAATTAGAAATTGGATGAAATAAGAAGATTAAATTATGAATAGTCTTATGAATTTTTGTATGTACATCTGCGGTAAAAGAATTACTTTATTAATCTCCAAGTCCATCATTCAAGTGTCAGCTTTACATGATTTTACTTTCTTTCCATCTAACCTAAAAAAAAAAAAAAAACTTTCTTCCTATCTCCAACTACAGACATTAATTTATATACAGATACATATATGGCGTATCAAATCATGCAAAACTTAACATGATGAGTAAAACACAATATAATAGGGAGCATTTTGGCTTCTAAGGTTAATATAAATAGGAACAAGTAGAGTTGTTTTCTTGCCAAACATGAACGAGCTCTGATTATATTAGACGGTATGGCATGCTTTTACCAAATTTCAAGACGAGATCTGCTAATTCGATCATTTAGATTGTTTTTATGAGTTATGACTATGTTTGCTTGAGCAAACTCATACCCGTGATTGTCTGCATTCACACGTTTTTACAAACCAATTCATCTTTCCTACGTTAGCATCGGAGTCCCAGAGAACATGGATTCAATTGAGTAGCAAAATAGATTTCACCTAATCCGGTGTGTCATCATTTTCTTGACTTCTTAAGCCTCTTGATATCGGGTGCAACACACCAAAAATGAAAACATATACTTTTTATTTCATGGTTTCGAACATAAGAATTAAGCGTATATACCTATGTATCTATCTAGTAAAAAACATTCCATCCACATAACTCTCAATAAAATAAATGTGCAAACATTAAGAACATGGATCTCTCTAGTATTTCTTTTCTGTTTAAAAATAATCTGTATTCCGTAGATTAACTCAAAAGACGACTTAATGGATGATATTATCAGATGCTACTCGTATAACCGTAGTACATAATTCTAATTCTTTATCAGAAAAAAAGTAGGAATCTTTAAGCTGGATAAGCCCATCATTTTTCTAATTTCAATATTTACTCCCTTCTCTTAGTTATTTACGAGTAATCGTTCCCCGCAACGATACGATACGTAGTAACATGAATATGATCCCGACAAATAAATTTAATATTTTTTTTAAAATTTAAATATCGAATAATTAAATATAATTAATTAACAATCGTATATAAAGAGTAACGTAATGTTTTACTCTTATAAAAAATACACAACGATTTTGTTTGGAATATAAATGTGTGGAAAATAACATTTTTTAAGTTATTTATGTATTTGAATTGAGTGATGACATTTAAGAGTAATTACATTAGAATGGGCGTATTTTTAAAAAATTTGGGCAAAATTGGGCAGACTTAAAATGCTTGGCTTGACTTATATTAATAGTATGATATACACTACAACACATTACTTCTCTATAATACGTTACAATACAAATAGCATTTTCTCACTTCTAATCTCCATACTTTTGAAAAGATGGCTCCGTACTGGAAAAAAAAATTCAATTCAAAACTCGATAAAAGTTATATCCAAAGCTTAAAAAAAAGCTAAAAAGTCTTGTTTTTTTTTTGCGTTTACGTTTTTAGCGTAGCTTTTACAAAAACGTTTTAGCTAGCTTATCGCTTTTTAAAAGATAAAAAACACATTTAGTACACCCAACTTCCATACGTTGATAAAAAGGATACCAAATTATCAACATTAACAATTTAAGTACTAAATGTTTTACTTTTTTTTTTACAAACAAATAATTACGATGAAATCGATCTCAAAATTGTTTCACATACCATCACGTGACCAAATTATAAGTTATTTTACTTCCCTTCTCATTTTTTCCCTCCAAAAACCCAAAAGTTAAAAACATACTGCTGAATTTTAGCCTTTAATTCTAAGAGAACAAATATGGACAAAACAGTGAAATAACTTTTAATTTAGTCACGTCATGATGACATGCTATGCGATTTTAAGATCGATTTGGCCGTAAATATTTGTTTGTAAAAAAATACGAAGTTTAGTACATAAATCATTAATGATGATAGTTTGATATAATCATTAATGATGATAGTTTGATATATTTTTGTTAACATGTGATAATTGAGGGTACTAAATGTAATTTTCTCACTTTTTAAAACATTGCTTGTACTAGGGCCGGACGAAAAACCGAACCGGACCGATAACCGAACCAAAAAAGACCGAAACCGAAAAACCAAAAAAAAATTGGGTCGGTTTCGGTTTTACTGAAAAAGACCGAAACCGAATTTGACCGAAAAAAACCGGTCCAATTCAGTCCAAAAAATAAAAAAACCAAAACCGAAAAAAATCAAACCGAAAAATATGCTCTATTTCGGTTTTGCTAAAAACCGAACCGGACCGAACTTTACAAACAAAAAGAGCATGTAGAAACTTTGGTAATTTTAATGTTAGATTTAGGATGTATTAGTAAATTTAAGTTTAGTACTATATAGTGTCTGCTCATGACAGTTTTTCTAATAATCTCCACCTCCTTTCTATTTTCTTCACACAGACACACATACATATAGATATAGATATATAGATATAGATATAGATATAGATATATAGAGAGAGAGAATGGCTCGAGAAGGTGCTGTGGTGAAATTGTATCCTTTAACAAGCTATAATTTCGGAGCTAAAGAACCCAAATTGGAAAAAGATAAATCTGTTGCTGATCGCCTTTCTCGTATGCAAACCAAGTACTTACTCCCCAACCCTACATTTATATATATATATATTATTTCTATTTTACTTTATTTATGTAAATTATTAGTTATAGTTGCATTTCTTGTTTCTGGGTTTTGTTTGCATTTGAGATTTGGGAAATATAAAATGCAAAAAATAAAGTTAGGGTTTTTGTATATATTTTTAAAGTTTTAATTGTGGTTGCATTTCTTCTTTGTGGGTTTTGTTTGCATTTGAGATTTGGGAAATAGAAAATGCAAAAAATAAAGTTAGGGTTTATCACTACAAGTGCAAGAACTCAACTATGCTCCAATGTTTATTTATATATATATATATATATACTTATACTTATATGTATATATATACTTATATATATGTAAAGTTTTAATTGTGGTTGAATTTCTTCTTTGTGGGTGTTAACAGTGGGTTTTATTTGCATTTGAGATTTGGGAGAAAGAAAATGTAAAAATAAAGTTAGGGTTTATCACTGCAAGTGCAAGAACTCAAAAACGCTCCAACGTTTATATATATATATATATATATATATATATATATATATATATATATATTATGTATGTATGTATGTATGTATTTACATATATAAAATAGTTGTAGATACCTAGGTATTATTTATTTTTTGTGGGTTTTTGGGTATTGGGGATATAGAAAAGTGGGGTTTATTATAGGAAATAATTCGGAGTAGGATAAAAGGTGAGGAAGTTTTGATTTTTTTGGGGGGGTTTTGTTTTCATTTGAGATTATATATATGTAAAGTATTAATTTCTGTTGCATTTTTTCTTGTGGGTTTTGATTGGATTTGAGATTTGGGAAACGGAAAATGCAAAAATAAAGTTAGGGTTTATCACTACAAGTGCAAGAACTCAACTATGCTCCAATGTTTATATGCATATATATATATATATACATATACATATATATATGTACACACAAACACACACACACACACACACACACATATATATATATATATATATATATTTAAAGTTTTAATTGTGATTGCATTTCTTCTTTGTGGGTTTTGTTAGTATTTGAGATTTGGGAAATAAAAAATGCAAAAAATAAAGTTAGGGTTTATCACTGCAAGTGCAAGAACTCAACTATGCTCCAACGTTTATTTATATATACTTATACTTATATGTATATATATACTTATATATATGTAAAGTATTAATTATGGTAGCATTTCTTCTTTGTGGGTTTTATTTGTATTTGAGATTTGGGAGATAGAAAATGCTAAACTAAAGTTGGGGTTTATCACTGCATGAACTCAACTACGCTTCAACTATTATGTATCTATATGTGTTTATATATATATGTGCATATATAAAGTAGTTGCAGAAAGTGAGGTATCATTTATTCTTTGTGGGTTTTTGGGTATTGGGGATATAGAAAGGTAGGGTTTATCGTAGGAAAGAATTAGGAGTAGGATTAAAGGTGAGAAAGTTTTTTTTACCATGTATTTTATGGAAAGTACTGCCGATTATAGATTTCTCAGTATGCTGATTAACTAAAGTTAGGGTTTATTACAAGGCGGACTGGAAGTAGGATTAAAGGTGAGAAAGTTTTTATTTATTTTTATTTTTATCATGTATGTTACGGAAAGTATGGCGATTATAGCTTTCTCGGTATGCCGATTGAACTAAGTTGGGTTTATCATATGAAAAAACTAGAAGTATTGAGAAAATTCTGATATTTTTACCATGTCATTTTACTGAAAACATTCTGATTATAGATTTGTAAGCCTTCGTTTAGCAAAAAAGAGTATCCACATAATTTTCAGACCCTCATGTGAGTGAATCTTGGTTCTGTTTTTTAATCATATGGGTTTTGGTCCATTGGACAAAGCAAATGTCTACAGTATTTATGCACCTCTTGATTTTGGTAATGATAAGATGCTGTTTGGAATAAATTTGCCTACCAATTGTTCCTACTTGGTTTACTCGTTGCCCTACCAGTTCGGAATAGATTGCCTTTTCGGTTAAATATAGACTATAGGAGCTAGTCTGATAGATTGACTCTTGAAGTTGATTTTGATTAGTCGATGAGGAGTGGAAGAAGAAGAACTAAGAATTTGATGACTTCCTGGCTTTGATTTTGAATGGCACATAAAGCTTTGTTGTTGGAACTTCTTTTTTGCTAATTTATGTTTTAATGAGTTTTTTTGGGACTTCTGTTGGATAATGGGTTAATGAAGTAAAGTCTATTTTTTAAAATGCTTAATGTGTCTATTACAAGTGGGGTAATAGAAGATAAAATAAATAGGGTCTAATACAAAAATAAATAATTTTTTCTATTTTTAACATAACATAAAATAAATATGAAGTTAAGACAAAAGGTATTGGGCAATAAAATAACTTTTTTAGTAATCTTGTTTGGGAAAATACAATGATCATTTACGAAATTTTATAATTTCAAGGTAAAAAACAGAAAATTTTAGAAAAAAGCAACTAACATGATTTGAACTCCTAACATTCCACTACCTTAAAGACAATTTTACCACTACACCAACAACTCTTTTGTTTAATTAGGGGGACCATCAATGTATATATCTTAGAAAAATTTAAATTACACACACAAAAAAAATGACAATCGCCGCGCCACCCCAGCCACCCCCTGGGTCCGCCCCTGACTCTCAACATTAAGGAGAACTAAAAGTTATAAAATAAATCTCAGGGGATATCGTATCACACATTGTACTTTGCTCTACTTTAGTATGTAGCTCTTGAAATTATTGGCCCAGCTTGTAGACCTTGCATAGTCGAACACTTGAAACTCTACCTTTTTTATGTTGTGTTTATTTTGTTGCTGTACAAGTAGCAAATGTAATTAAATTTTGTTATACATGCAGCTACATGAAAGAAGGGATGAGGACCAGTGTCGAAGCTGTCTTGCTGGTCAGTTCACCGTTTCCTTATGTGGAGTTACAAAAGTTGACTTTATTGTATGTTTATTGTTGAATAGACAGTATGAAACGAGTTAATTATTTTTGGGTAATGTTAGTTCAGATTAATGCATGAGTTGGTCCCCAATCATATTTACAGAACATTTTTATTTTTGATGGACCCATTTCTGGGGTTTTGTAGTAGCGTTGATAGATCTTGAAAGTGGTAAACATGACTAAGAAACCTTGAAATAGAATAGGAATTACATATACAGTTCAATCGGGAGAAGTACACCTGATATAACTATAGATCCCGTTTTGTCGCACTAGCTCCCGTCACCTACTATAAGAGCACATAGTGGCGAAATAAAGTATTCTTCTTGAGAACAACTAACTCTAAGAATATATAAAATGCGAACGTTTCTGGCAATGATGGATTATAATTTATACTCCTAGTTTTTTTTTTTTAAATAATATTAATTTTGTCTCACGGGAGAATTGGAAACAAGGAGGTGGGAAAGTTATTTTTTGGGTGATTGTGTGTTATTAAAAAGACTGAGTGGCAATTGTGTGCAACCCATCTGTTAGAAGCACTGGCAAGGGGCAAGGGCAACACAGCTAATTCTGAACCGTTTTCTTCTTTTTCTGGCTGAGTTCTCGGTTATATATTCAATGCTTGGTTTCAGGTGCAAGAACATAACCATCCGCATATTCTTCTTCTGCAAATTGGTAACACGTTTTGCAAGCTACCAGGTGGTCGTTTGAGGCCTGAAGAAAATGGTACTATTAATTTATAATGTTACCAAAAGTTTTCACCCCTCTAATGCATGTGTTGGAGATTTTAGAATGCTTTTATCTTTCTCTTCAGAAATTGATGGTATGACGAGGAAATTGTGTAGCAAACTTGCAGCTAATTCTCCGTCATTACAGCCTAATTGGCAGGTTTGCCTCTTTGTAACCCAAGTTCTTCATATTTATTATAGATTTTTGTTACCCTTTTAATTTGGATTAGGATGTTAAACTTACTTGTTTCGAAAATAACTATAGAGTGCTGTGTATGTATTTGTTTTTCCAGATTGGCGAGTGTGTGGGTGTTTGGTGGAGGCCAAACTTTGAAACTATAATGTACCCTTATTGCCCTCCACATATCACAAAGCCTAAGGTAATGTTTTGGGGAAGATTTTACCTTGTTTTACTCTTTTCCTTCCTGCCCCACTTTGATTGTAAACTCTTGATAATGCAGGAGTGTAAGAAGCTTTTTCTCGTTCACTTGTCAGAAAAAGAGTATTTCGCAGTACCCAAAAATCTGAAATTGCTGGCTGTTCCATTGTTTGAGCTCTATGATAATATTCAGGTATGGTACTTGTTGCTTGTTCGTTTAAGATTGAAGCACAAACAAGTTTATCTGCTTTGGTAATGCTTAAATAAGCTGAATTTTGAAAAATAGTTAGTAGTTGCATAATTTAATGTTTGTCGAAATATATTGCTGAAGCATTTTTAAATGTTGAAGCCAAAACTGAATCAGTGATCGTTTTATTGCAGAGATATGGACCCATTATATCAACAATTCCTCAGCAGCTTTCTAGATTCCAAATCAATATGACCCACCGGTGATGAGAAGCACTTACTAGTGTTAATCTTTGAAGATATCACAACATCAAGTTCCTTTTATTACTGACATTGAGTTTTATAGGTGTTACCGTGGTAATGTCTTACAAATAGTACAACTTATTTGTAGTTGGCTCTTGTTGTTTTGGTAGACTTGGAGACTTTTAGGTTTCAGTTTAGGTGGATTGAGAAACGGCATAGATTCTCACCTTCTCGGTATTAGGTAGGCATCGGAAACATTAAAAGCAAAGTAGTTTATGAATGGTAAGTATGTACTTTAAGCAATCTTTTCTGGTCATTATGATGTGATTATGTTTATTTTGCTCTTCGGGCAACGAAAACGAAGGAGAATGTTGTGAGTTATGTAGTAAATGGATGTTTGGTTGCTCTTGCGGAAGTAGGGCTGGGCAAAAACCCGGAAAAACCGAAACGAACCGGAAAAACCCGAAAAACCGGAAAAGACCGAAACCGAGAAAACCGAAAGTTGTTCGGTCCGGTTTCTGTTTACTATAAAACTGAACCAAAAAACCGAAAGATCGAAAAAACCCGAAGAAAACTGAACCGAGTAATCAAAAAACCAAAAAACCCTCAAAAAAATCAATATGCATATGAACTTACTAGTATTATATCTATATATATATATATATTAAAATTATAAATCAATATATATATAAATAAGTTACATTTTTTTTTTACAATTATCTAATTTTAAGATATAAGTGTATTTTTTTTTAAATGATGGAGTTTCGTAAAATTGTGAAACTTTAATGAAACTGGGATGTATGAAAAATGTTTAAAAAAAATGAGGTTTTAGTAGTAGTTTTTAAACATTGTAGGAGATTTCTGAAAGTTATATAAACTTATATGCTTGTGTAATTTGACATATAGAATTGAACCATATCAAAAAAACCGAATCAAAACCGGTAACGGACCGAACCAAACTGAATCAGAACCGAAACCGGACCGAATCAGAACCGGTTCGGTCCAGTTTCGTCCACATTTTTAAAAAACCAAAAACCGAAAATGACCGAACCGAAAATTAATCTCGGTTTTGGTTTTACTGAAAACCGGACCGAAACCAGCCCTGCGGAACTATAATGTTTTGTTTTTGCTCGCATTTGGTAAATTTGTTACTAGGGATTTTTTTGTCTTCGCATCTTTTAATAGAAAGTGATCTTCTGTATTAGCATTATTGAATTGAACTTGACTATTCTCTTGGATTGGCCTCATCCATGGTTTCTTTATATTAATCTAATAATCAATCTGATCCATATCATTGCTCAATTATTATTTTCTTGCGTGATATTTTTTTGAAAGGTATTTTCTTGCGTGATATATCAGAGCATTTCATTAATTTTATAAAGAAATTAGCAGAATTATGTTATTTTCCATTATACTACATTCAATTGGTTTACTAACACAAACACAACTAAATAAACTAATGTTTATAGCCTCATTAAGCAGTGGCGCAACTTACTAATTAGTGACAGCATTTTTGCATGAAAGGTGAATCCTCGTCTATGTATTATGTAATGTAAACTTTGTACTTGCATTTTAAAGTTCATGACTAGGTACAGTGTTTCATCCTCCGGTGTTTAAATATTCTTCTTCTTCTATTTTCAGTATCCATATTATTATAAAACATGTATACCTGTCAATTTGGCCCAATGAGAACCCCTCTACGAATGAACTCATATCTTTGATGAAATTCATTAGAATATGCACACACCAACGACCACACCGAGAGAAATCAAAAAATGAGAGAAAACGGCAATAAGTTTACAAGTTTGTAATAATGGTAACATCTGATTCTACTTATCATCTATGTTCAAGGGTGGTCGTATTATCAACCAAATGGTCACGGGGTCGCATACGAGTTGTGACTAGAGATGCGTTAGAAAAAAAACGTTATATTTCTTTGTAAAACGAAGTCGTTGACTGGATGGTTTGACTTGAGTTACTGTTTGTGTATTTATAATAAACCTTCTTTTTCTGGACAAATATAATCGGACACTGAGATTTTAACACGAACGAGATGCGAAATTTCCATGACCGGCCTTGTGTATATCGCAAGCTTCATATTCATAGGTTTTCGAAGAGGACATGAAGACCACTTTAAGGCATTGTTTGGTTACATCATTTAAAGTACGGGAGCTGTCTAAAAGCCATAACAATCGGTGTATTTGGTTGCCTAGAGTGCAATCACACTGTTAGTACGGACCGGTCTACAAACGATACGTTTATGATATATTTGCAATAGTATGAGGGATGTAATATTAAATTAGTCAAATCTCATCCAAATTATTAATCCGGCCTCACTTTCATATTCCGTTCATAACCCCGAACCGGATTATTGACCCGAAACTACTAATCCCATAACCAAATGAGACGGAACTGTTAATAAAACAAAAACCGGTGCCCACTTTGGAAAACCTAATGTAATGGAATTATCAATTTATCCAAATCCTCTCATCCGCCCCCAAAAAACAATAAAAACACACATATATGCATATACACACACACTACTATTTTTCTAAGTAACAAAAAAAAATCTCTTAGAATAAAAAACCCAAATAAACCCCCAATCAAACCAAATTTATCTCTCTCCCACACAATTATACCACGTGTCAATTACACAGATGAACGGCCGAGGTAGGTATCCACCTGGCATCACCGGTCGCGGCGGCGGTTACGTCGGCGGTTACAACGGTAACCCTAGTTATCAGGGGAGAGGCGGTTATAATAATAACCACCACCAACAACAACATAATAATAACAGTAATAGTAATAATAATCAGCAGTGGTTGAGAAGGAGTAATAATCAGGAGCTCGGTGATAGCGTTGAAGTCGAGAAGAATGTGCAGTCCGAGGCTGTTGATTCAAGGTTAGTTTTATTTATTTTGTATTTATATATGTATGTTTTGTAATAGTCCCTTCGTTCCGGTTTAATTGATAGTTATTCTATTTTGGGAAGTCCCGATTTAAATGGAAGTTTTACTCGAATAGAAACTAGGAAGTGATTAAGTTAATTTACTAAATTACTACACTTCTTTGGATTTTGTTGCAAGAACAAAATATCTTGATTTGACTAGAAGAATGGTTAATATGGAAAAATACAAGTGATTCACTATAAATTGGGACGGAGTGAGTTGTATTGATAAGAAAATATTTGAGTCACGTAGTAATTGTAAAACGGTAATCTTGAACGAATTCGGCTTTAGTTGTGACAATAGGAAATGTGATAATGGAGTATGTTTGTTCCTTTTCAGATTTAAGCATGTATATAACCATATACAGGTGCCTTGTATTGAGTTTCATAGCCAAGATTTTAAGTGTTGCAATTATACCATTTGATTTGTCCCAAAGTGCTTTTTTTTTTTTAATAAAATAGCAATCTTGAATGATTTTGATTTGTTCCAAAGTGCTTTATTCTTTAATAAAATGCAATCTTGAATGATTTCAACTATAGTTGCGATTAAAATTATGATAATTTATTACTTATGTTAAGTTAAAGTAGTTACTTAGAGTATGGGGACCACTAGTATAATTATCTAGTACAGTATTTTAGGATTTTTTAAATTTTATTTTTTTGTAAAAAATGGGGTACCATGCAAAGTTTGTCCCTTAAGTAAAAATTTATAATGGACGGGCCAAGTGTGATGCTTAGTTTATGGTATGATTGGCATTCTTTAGAGGACGTGGGTTTGAGAATTTTTTGACAGATCAAATGGTCTAAAGCAAAGTGATGGGTACTTGAAAGCCCGATTGGATTTTCTTGATGTCGAAGTATCTGTTTAGATAGTTTTCATTATTTGTGCGGAGGTAGTAAAATAGCATAGAGATTTGGATTGCTTCGATGTGGTTAAAGTTTTCTTTTTAGGTCTAGAGCGTTTGTACAGGAGTATGATCTTGAGGTGCTTTTGTATTGACCCATGTTGTTCTTTAAAGCAAAAAGGGAAATATAGTTATTGTTTGGTCTATCTACATGTATAGTGTTGTGACTGTGTTACACACTTGGTTTTAGAAAGTAGGAAATACAGGCTGATAGAGTTCAATGCATTTTTTGGGGCTTTGCATTGTACATGGTTTACTCTTTAGAGGTTTTTTGTTGTTGTGGTACGTTCTACGTCTGCTGAAAGAGAATTAAATTTGTTGTAATCTTTGCCAATAGGGTTTTTCATGAATTGTATAGAGATGTTTTCTTGATTGTTAGAAACGTAGTTATATTGAGGTTGTAGTATGATCTTGGTTCATTGAGGGTAAGAAAGGATTTTATTTTTCCTTTTGAAAGAATTTACCATCTGAGTTTATAAAATGTTTCGTATGCTTATAAATTTGTAAGCATACGAAATAAGTTGTAAAAATGACAAATCTGAGTGAAATTAGACAACTAGGAATAGAAGGGAGCGCAAAAGAGGGGTAGAAGATCGGACTCATACAATCTAGAGGTGTTAATACATATGACTTGTGTAATTAGGACTTTGTTGTGTTCCTGATGCTTTCTACAGAGTTGTACTAAGTTTAGTTTAAGGAAGTGTAACAACCTGAAGTTCTGATACCAACTGTTACTGCGATTAGTTAAAATGCCTACGTACAAATACATTATGTATATGTATATCGACGTTTGCTTGGAGTATATCCAGAACTAGGGTTTGAGTTTTATAAACCCTTTATTCATCCCACCACGTGGCAAGCGTTTTTATATGAGTTTATCTTCTAGGAGTCTTTGGTGGAAAGTTTGCTATTTTTCAGCTCAAGTTAGGACTAGGACAAAACTATGTTGTATCTTCTAAGTACATAATTTACATATTAGTAAGTGAGAAAGGAATGAGGAGCGGTGCAGGCTGTGCAGTTAGGGAAATTGCCTAATTAAAAATGCACTTATGTTCGGAACTATGTTTTGGGTTTTTGACGAATGTATAATGATGAGGCGTGACTGGTGAGTGAATGTTGAGAGGTGTTTTATTTTCCATTTAACTTTGTGGGATGATTGGGTTTTGTTTAGTGGACTAGTATGAAGCTATGATGCATCTTCAAGCTACATTGCAGCAAGTACCGACTCATATAACAAAGGTGTGGAAGAATTGTTTGACTATGGCAATGTTTCTTTAGAGGTGGAGTTATGTTTGGAATAATTTATTTGGAAGACCTATGTTTTTGAGATTTACTATCAAAATTATGCATGCCATTGGGCACATGTAAAATGATAATCGATACGGGACATATTGATGTAATGATGTCAAGCAAGGTCTGAACTGGCAAATTTTCTTTGCATATGGGACTTATTAACGTCAGCAATTAGTGGTTCTATAAATATTTATTTGGTCTTTTGTCATATGACTCGTATCATTTTCAGGATATAAGTAATTGTTGCATGGTTTTGCTATGGTATGACGTAGGATTTAGAAGCTTGTTTTTTATCATTTAATTTATGTTAAATTTTGTAACCATCTTTGTTTGTTACGGAGTAATTTTATGTAAAATCTTATGCCATGTGATTTCTTGAGAAGTTTGGTGAGTAACAGAAGAATTGTGCTTCTTTGGAACGTAAAAGGTTGTGCTGTTTTGTTCTTAACTAGTAGTTTTCACAAGTTTAGGAAGGGACAGTGTCCCCTAGTTGCCGCCTAGATGGCGCATAGCAAACCGCTCCCATCTCAAACCTGCCTTGGGACTTTTAGAATCTTGGGAAGTGGATTTTAGATCTTTGGAAAGATTTGGAAGAGTAGGCTTAAAAGAACCGGCTCATGTTGTGTGGATGCAAATTGCAAGTAATAAGAGAACTTAATTATCTACATAAAAAAAGGCATAACTTTCATTTTCTTTCCTTTGCCTTGTTATCTTCTAGTTTCTTGTTTCTTGATGTCTGTGACCTTCATTAATTGTGATTTTGGATGGGATTTGACCAGTTGAAAACTGGTTTATCGCATGATTTGTTATTTGCCAAAATAAAGTGTAACTTATGCTTTAGTGCTTCCTTCTTTCCATGGATTTATTGCAGAACTAAAAAAGGGATAGGAAAGAATAAAGATCATTTGAAAGCATAGGTTATCAGCGCCAATTATTATTAGTTGACTTTAAATAAATAAAAAGAGAACAAAGAGAATCGACTTTTCGCTGATATTTACTCCAGACTATTTTTTTTCCCCTGTTATCTACAAATGATCAACTTTTAGACTCGGAACGGCTCTACAGCCCAATCTTAGAAGCATAAGATTGGGGTCTCTAATTCCATAGTGGCCTATTTTTTTTCCTATGTATGAATTTACCAAAATGCCCTTCAGAAATACTTACATTTTTTAAAACAGTAGCCATGTTTTATCTCAAAAAAGAACTCACAGTAAAAAAACTCTCTATCATCTCATCTTCTATATTGCGGCTAAAGGCTTTTATGTCACTAACTTACTACGTGTAAGTTAGTTTTGAACTGATGATTAAATATTTCAATTGGATATATTTATTCTCAATCTTAATTGTGTGTATGTTTTATTCTCAATGATTAAATAGTTACATTTTTGTGTGCCTGAAGCAAAGTTCCTAAAAATTTGTTATGTCTAATCGCGTTTTTCTTTTGTTATCATAAGTTTGATGTTACAGCTTACATGTGACCATTTGCTTAGTCGGTTTTCAGTGTTATTTTTTTATATCTGAATGTAAAAATGAATGTTAATAAATAATAATTGGGGCCTATTTTTAGTATCTGCTTTGGGTCTCCATAATGCTGGAGACGGCACTGCTTTTAGTGTTAGGACAGTTCTGTATCTATTGTTTTTCACATATTAGACAACTTGAGGATTAGGATGGCATATATTGTTGGAAGCATGCCTTTTGAGTCTCAATTTTGTCTTTATTTTCGAAGGATGGTTCTTTCTACACACAAAAGAAACTGGTTGTTTATTGAAGAATGTTTATTTGTTCTTACAGGAGTGAGAGTTCTGCTTTGTTTTCCTTGACCTTTTGTACTTTTTGCACACATTTTTCTTCTCTTGAACTCTTCCAATTTACTCACGAAAGATTGGAGAGAAGTGTACACAGTTCTAATTAGCAATTAGTTAAAAATCATGTTATTCCTCCTGAAAGAGGAACTAATATAGCATGTACATGTGGTTTATATGTTGTGTTTTGTTTATGTGCCGAAGCCTAAGCATATTTTTTTTTGGTTATCAGTTCACAGGATTGGAAGGCTCGTTTAAAGATACCGCCAGCGGATACTCGGTATAGGACAGAGGTATAAGTATCGATTAATTATCTCGAAATGTCATTGCCTATTTTATTCTTTGATTATTTCCTCATGAGATCTTTTATTCTTTGTTTCCTCTGACCATATTAGTTTGGCCAGCAAAAATTGCTCTATAGTGGGATGATGCTTAGTTGCGTTTGTTATTTGTGTCTTGTTACTCACAAGCAAGGTGGTTCATCATCACTGAATTTATGATTACATCTCTTGAGCAGTTAGATCCGGCAACTTTTCTTTGTTTATTTAGTTGCATCGTATTTCACCCAACCAACCTTGTTAGCCACGTGGTAGTTGTCGCCTATCTCCAATCTTTGTGGAAAAAGGATGACATGGACTTAACAGTGTTTATTTGAAGTGATTATGAAAACTGGTGCATGAATTTTCCTTTTGCGCTTCTTTGTGTAATGCAACTTATACTCTGTTGTCTTCCTTCTTAACTAAAAAATTGCCACTTATACAGAGCGCACTATTTTCATGTTGAGATTGCCGTCTTGGAATAGGATTTATTTTTTTGTTTGACTCTAGCTATTTAGCAGTATACAGATCATACGTGTTCTGATTATTTCAATTTTATTTCTCCTCCAGGATGTAACAGCCACTAAAGGAAATGAATTTGAAGACTACTTTTTAAAACGAGAGCTGTTGATGGGAATTTACGAGAAAGGGTTTGAAAGACCATCACCTATTCAGGAGGAAAGTATCCCAATTGCATTAACCGGTAGCGATATTTTGGCAAGGGCCAAAAATGGAACTGGGAAAACTGCTGCTTTTTGCATTCCTGCCTTGGAAAAAATTGACCAAGATAACAACGTTATTCAAGGTTTCAATGTTGACTACTTGTAATTTTTGATTTCTGGTTGTATTAATCTTTCATTATAAACAATTTTACTGTGGTTTTGAATCGATACTTATATGAGATCACTGAGTTCAGTTGCTTCATTGAATCACTTTAAAGGCGAGATTAACCCATGATTTAATTTGGTGGTATTTAAAGTGAGGATTTATTTATCAATGAGAACTTACAGTCAAAAAAATTGCAGAAGATATTTATGTGAAATTTGAAAGCAAGTTGGGTGTTAGGACATGCATTTTGAGTTGCTTTTGAGCTCTGTATCTTGTGAAGCTTATATTAGCTGAAGCACTGTATTATGTCTCTGTATCTTGTGAAGCTTATAGTAGCTGAATCACTGTATTATGTGATAGATACAAAAACTACCTTTTGTCTTTAAAAATATTTTTGCATTCGACAGTCTTGAAGCTGTAAAATTAGTGGCGCTTATCTTGCTAGGTAGTATTCAGATCTTTTATCTTCAATTTTATTTTATTTTTGGTTTTTTATTGTCTTCTAGTTATGGCTATGTTTGGGCTGATGTGTAGGTCAGCTGAAGAACGAGTTTTAAAGCAGTGGTAATAAGAAATTCTCGTAAAATCTAGCACAAGCAGAAATTAAGCTTTACACTACCGGTGGTAATCAAGGCAACATATGTATACATGTGATATTGTTATGATTCAAATATTTTATATCAGGGGTACTCATAGGGACATGTTTTCTTGTTTAACACGTGATATTTATCTATGGTCTTTGTTCCTTTATTGTGTTACAGTTCCTAACTTGACTTATTTTTGCAGTTGTAATACTTGTTCCGACA
The DNA here is from genome assembly GCA_963920805.1 of Primula vulgaris. Lineage (NCBI taxonomy): Eukaryota > Viridiplantae > Streptophyta > Magnoliopsida > Ericales > Primulaceae > Primula > Primula vulgaris. The sequence goes on along the minus strand of OY987212.1, from coordinate 36,917,353 downwards.
AGAGAATTGGCTTTACAGACATCCCAAGTGTGCAAGGAAATTGGAAAACACCTCAAAATTCAAGTCATGGTTACTACAGGTGGTACGAGCTTAAAAGATGACATAATGCGTCTGTATCAACCAGTTCATTTGCTTGTTGGAACTCCCGGTCGAATTCTAGATCTTGCTAAAAAGGGTATTTGCATTCTCAAAAATTGCTCCATGCTCGTCATGGACGAGGTACTGTGCGTTATCTCCAATTTTCTTTTTTGATTTGAAATATTTGTTGCATACGGAAGAAATAGTGTAGACTGTAGTGGATCTATTGGTCAGGGGGGTGCTAACTTAGTAATATATCCGTTCTTTGGGCAAGATAATCCATTAGGAAACTGTAGAACGGTCTTTTGATTTACTTCATTTTTTTTTTAATTCAAGCATTTTAAAACAGGAAGCTCGTTATTCATTTTTTAAGCATGTATATTATGATCTTATTTAAGGATACTAAAGAGGCGACATACATTAGTTGTAAATGTTTTCTTCTGAAGGTCCATAATTAGCTCCCCTTGGTACAAAGGGTTTGCCTAGGAATTTGTAAGTTTACATCTACGAATTTGTTTTACGGGAAAAAATAACTCTCTGGGGTGATCCACTACATTTGTAATGTTTTTTTGAAAGTTGTCTTTTAATTTAATAGTGGATTCTGTTTTTATAACTGTGAATTTATCGTAGTAAAAATTCAACTTCCTAGGTCCATAACAATTCTCTTTGATTGCTTTCCATGGGGCTAGCCTTGGGGAACTATCATGCAATGTATGCTTAAACTAATAAATTAAATGGCGTTTGTTATTTTAAGGAAAATTCAACTCCATAGGTCCCTCATAAGTGCATTTGTTTGTGTATGAGTTGTATAAACATAATACACTGAGTTCGAAATGTCGTAAGAGTGTATCATATAGCAGGCAAAAGTTAACCAGCAGGCCTCTTTTATTTTGGTAAAATTCTCCGTATATGTCTGCTTAGGAAATTTTCCATAAGGTTCACTTGTAAAATTACGTAATGGAAATTGTGAATTGCGCTTGTAATATTGCATTTACTTTAATCGCTGGGAATTACTCGGTTTTAACATATGAACTAAAATAGTCTAATGAGATCGATGTTATGTAGGCTGATAAACTTCTCTCTCCCGAGTTCCAACCTTCAGTGGAGGAGCTGATCAGTTTCCTTCCTTCAAATCGTCAAGTATTGATGTTTTCAGCCACTTTTCCTGTTACTGTTAAGGATTTCAAGGATAAATATCTGCCAAAGCCTTACGTTATCAACTTAATGGACGAGCTTACTCTTAAGGGTATAACACAGTTTTATGCGTTTGTTGAAGAGAGACAAAAAGTCCATTGCTTGAATACCCTCTTCTCCAAGGTTTGACTTCTCACTGGTCAGTAGTATGTGCTAATTGTGCATAATTTTGTATTTAACATTATGTTTGGTATTTGCAGCTTCAAATAAACCAATCAATCATTTTCTGCAATTCCGTTAATCGGGTGGAACTTTTGGCTAAGAAGATTACAGAACTTGGATACTCCTGCTTTTACATTCATGCCAAGATGCTTCAAGATCACCGCAATAGAGTATTTCATGATTTCAGGAACGGTGCATGCAGGAATCTTGTTTGTACAGGTAAATATTGCTATAGTTTGATCATTTATGTTGTGATGATGTGAATTTTCAGCTCGAATCATGTTCTATATTTCTCATTCCTTTTATATGAATTACAAATGCAGATCTTTTTACGAGGGGTATCGATATTCAGGCTGTTAATGTAGTGATTAATTTTGATTTCCCAAAGAATGCCGAAACCTATCTGCACAGGGTAATGCTACACATTAATATTTGCGTTTCAGAAGTACCGTGTGTGCTCTTGTTATTTATCCAGCCCATTCGTGTCAATTCCAGGTAGGTCGGTCAGGGAGGTTTGGACACTTAGGTTTAGCTGTGAACTTGATTACTTATGAGGATCGTTTTAACTTGTAAGTGAATGAAACTTCTCGTCTCTTTCTTTTATTTCATTGTGTGTTGACTTTCTTCGGTGGGTCCTAACCATGTAACTCTTTTACCCTCTTTTAACAGGTATAGGATTGAGCAAGAGCTTGGAACTGAAATAAAGCAAATTCCGCCACAGATAGACCAGGCAATTTACTGCCAGTGACACATGCTCATGGTGTTTAAGTCATTCACCCGTGTTAATATTGGTGAGTTATTTAGAAGCTTCTCAATATTTCTTCATTTTGCTTTAGGAGTTTCTTAGTGGACAGCCTATCAAGCTATCATATTGGTAGTTGGCTTTGGCCATGAGATTTTGTTCCTCCCTTTCTTTGCTGGAATGTTTATACCATGGCCTAAACCTATTATAAGTATTTTTGTGACGATGCAATAGAAATCATCAATGCAGATTTTATGGGTTTATGTTAAAACTTTTGGAAAAATGGTATGTTGCATCATAAGCGTCAGTGAAATATTAACACAACCTATTATAAGTATTTTTGTAACGATGCAAAAGCGCTCATCAATGCAGAATTTATGGGTTTATGTTAAAACTTTTGGAAAAATGGTATGTAAGCGTCAGTATAATATGAACACATAACTATTCGATGTTGAGTGCCTGCTAGTTTGATTTCTTCGGGCATTTTTACCCCCCATATTTTCTCATATACAAATTTGTCATTTTCTGGTATCTTCGTAGTAACTTTAACTTGATTTTGTATGTTTACCACTGTACAACTTATTGACATTTATTGTGTTTGTTTTGTGTACCTGGCTTTTAGGGCATCAAGTGCTGATGATGAAAGATGGTAATCAATTTGGAATCCTTAATTGCATTCCAGAAAACATATGGATATGTCAAATACAGGAAAACCCAAGTGCTCCTTTTAGATTTATGTTTTTTTTTGCATGTAGTGCAAGTGAAATGACCATTAGCTTTCAGAGGGGGGGATAAAAGTCCCAAATTGTTCTTGGGTTCTTTTTATGCTGTTTTTCATTTCGCTACCTCATATATCTGATTTGATAAGACTGGAGAGTTATGCTCCAATGCAGGATATGTGTAACCTCTTTTCACTCCTTAGGCTGCCAAATCACAACTCATGGGCTTCTTGTACTTTCATCGTTTTGTTCACTTCTAAGTTTTAACAGTATTAAATGTTTAGTGTTTTAGTTTGCTCAAGGGATTTCAACAAATGAGAGGTGTATGCTAGACATTGTTTTGAGAGGTGTTTAAAGCCGCAGTTTTTGCATGTTTAACTGTTTCATAACTAGTTGTGTTTAAGATTTTTTGAACTTGCATGATTGTGTTGTATTTTGCTTACTGTCTTTTAAAGAAATGGTTATCTGAGTAATTTTTTATTGATTCTTTGATTTTTGATGGTTTGGTCATTAAATTATTAGTACTATAATTGTTTGGTCCGACAAATTACGTCGTCATAAACTATGCTTTTGACTGCACCTGCTCGAGTTTGACTGTGGTCTGGTCTTTTCGGATAAGGAATATCATATTCAAGTTTCTTTATTCTTTTGAAAATATTCAAGTTCGACTACAGGTCCCCAACTCTGCCCGCATTTTACGAGACTGTATGTTTTGTAACATATATTCGAAGGAATTCTTGATTTGTAAGAATTGTATAATATGGTTAGGGGGTAGCTGGTTTTAATTAATTATTAGGAAAAAGCAAAATAAAATTGCACACTTATTTCATCTTTACTCGTTTCTAGATTTTTGCTTGTACATGAGCGCATACCAATGTGTCCCTATGATTGATAATTCTTGTAATACAGAACATAAATATGAAATAATTAACCTTCTAACTGAATTTAGAGCTGGTCATGCGGCAAGCCAAATCAGCCATCCGGTTAGGGTGACAACCACGATGGGTGAAAAAAAAACAAATCTTTTAGTATTTTTTTATTTTATAGGATTGTTACTAAACAATACCTTCCATATTAATGGTGTTTTGTTTTATTTGACACATTTTATCAACGTGTGAGTACTCAATTTTTCACAAGAATTTCATCGTAATTCACCCAATACCATAATCCAAGAGACAAAAATAGGCATGCATTTTTTCTTGATAATAATAAAAAAAAAAAACTGCATACATGATATCAGAGCCGGTCCAAAAATTTTTTTTTATGGATTCTCTTGTTGATTTTTTTTTTGTTTTACGCATTTAAAGAAAAACTCGAAAAAATGTATAAATTTTATTTTTTGGAAGAAATTAGTTATTTTTACGGTGGGATGAGTAGCCACAGGGACTATTTGCATTCCGTCAAGACGGGCATGCATGATACATGGACCGATAGACGCCTTTCATATTCTGCTCCCCGGCCCCTTACTATCCATATATAGATTCATAATTACATACACAGTTCACCCATTATTTAACCATGTCCTTTCACTTTCAATATTCACTGTTCACCCCCATTATGTTCAACTTCCATAAATACTCTGTAGTAGCTTTCTCTATTATTATGGCTCATACGACATTTATGTGGCCTGCTGTACGACATAATATTTAACATTATATTATATAGTTAACATACATACGTGAAACTTGTGGTGAATTAATAACCTCAAAATAAAACAACATTAGGACCGCTTTAAATTTTTCAATATTTCCTCTTCAGTTGATACAATGATTCAATTCCCTCTGATCAACCTATACATATGCACCAGATGTATAGAGTATAGACTATACACAAGGTCACGTGTCACATTTATTACGAGAGGGCCCTCACGTTGTTAAATGATCGATCATAAACTCTGAAGGAATTAAATGTTACGAGATACAGTAGTAGAGTATATTTTATACTTCACAGTTTGGGATTTTGTTAGAAGATGCTGTTTTTCTGAATATGAAAATAGTAGGTTGTGTATGCTTGTGTTGTTATTTTATGTGTCTACAACATGTCATTTTATCAGCCTCTTTCAGCTTGTCTTATTATAAGATATTTTTACGTTTTTATGAGCAAGTATACTTTTTGAAGCAAGCTTAGTTTAGCTTAGTTTAGGTCATGGTCTTTTTGGAGGATATTTTACGTGATGATGCTTACACTTGACCGAGTCTCCTTTCAAAAATAATTTAACTACCTTTCTGTCTAAAAGAATATCATTGATAATTCTTCTCGATGCTCATTATCTAGCTTTTTTTTTTGTACTGTTATAAAATGCACTGTCCGAATCTAAATATCATCCAGACAACAATTGTTTTTGATACGACAAATCTTGTGACATTTGTAGGTATTCATCAAGCTAACCAATGGGAGCTCAGTGGTGAATATTGACTATCAAGTGCCACACATTCCCATAATCTATGTATTCTGATTTTTTACCATGACTTTTTGCGGTAATTTGTTATAGTGTTTTGGCACCCATTTATAAATAGTCTTTTTTCAGTAGAGTATTAATGTAGGTGAAAGTTATAAGGATGTAAGGTCTTGTTAAAAGTGAATAAAAAACCCTAGAGAGAGAAAGAGAAAGAGAGAGAGAGGCGACTAGGGTGAATAACCCTAGCCGCCGCAATTATGGTAGATATTCCTGCCTCACCGCAAAGAGATAAGCCCACAGCAATATTACGAAATCCCCAATGTATGTCCCCTGATCCTCCCCCAATGAAATCTTTCGCAGCTATAGTAAGCTCTTAACCAAAGAAAAAAATAGCTTTGAAAGAAGTCGGAAGCTACAAAGGTGAACCATTAATCCATTTCTCAATGGATGATGTAAAGCAGTTATCGGAACCTTTTAAGTATACATTAGTAGGGAAATTTACTCATGGAAGGCCAGATGTGGAAGTTATAAGAAAATTGTTCGGAAAGCTTGATTTAAAATCAAATTATAACATCGGTGTGTTAGATTACAAACATATATTGATTCGATATTTTCATGAGGAAGATTTCACACGAATTTGGCTTACAAAAATCTGGTATATTTTCTGAGTTTGAGACCCATGTTGCTCCAGTTTGGATTAATTTACCTAAGCTGCCTATACATTTATACAATAATTCTAGTATTTTCTCGATAGCAAGAGCTTTTGAAAATCCATTAAGGGTAGATGAACCTACATCAAAATTAACACGACCAAGCCTAGCTAGAATATGTGTAGAGGTAGACCTAAGTGAGGAACTAGTTCACAGGGTTCTGATACGATATGGTGATGGCAATGAAATGGGGTTTTGACAATATTGTGAATATGAAAACTTACCAAATTACTGTAGCTACTGTTATAAGCAAGGTCACAAGATAGATATGTGCAAATTCAAGAATGAAAAGAAAGAAAGTGCTGAGGAAAAGTTAAAGGAAGACAAAAGTAAAGATCAAAATAGGAAAAAATTAAGTACCAAATCATACAGCAAAACTGTCAGGAAGAAAGAAAGTACAAAAGATTGGGTTGCCAGAACCTTTAACAAAGCTGAAAGAGATCCAAATGAAGCTATTGGTGGTTCCAACAAGATTCTCAATTCCAAAACAGCAGCTCTTTCAAAGGATGTTGTGGACATCTGTGAGGTAGAAGCAATAGAAGAAATAATAGATGAATAAATTACATGTGATAATATTCAACAACTAGAAGTTTCAATAAAAGAGAAAGAAGGAAGAGGAAGTTGTATAAAACCTGAAGAACATAATCAAATAGATCCAATTCAATCCCTGGTCATATATACAGAAAAGAGAATTCAACAACAAAGTAAAATTCTGGTTATCTGAAATTGAGGAAACAGAAGAAGAAAGAGCAGAAGACTTTGTTGGCCCGAGTGCGGCTAACCTTAGAGGGGGGGTGAATAAGGTTTTGGCGCTTTTCGCCTAATTAAACTAAGTGCAACTAGCAACCCAACTTTTTAGCTATTCTAAGCTTAGGCGTTTGATAATATTAATGACAAGCTATAATTCATAAACGCAAGCAAGAAAATAAGCAATTGTAAAGGTTGCGGAAAGTAAAAGTAAAGGGAAAGAAAATGACACCGTAGTTTATAGAGGTTCGGCAAACGGCCTACGTCCTCTCCTCGGTACTACCGAGTATTTCACTATAAATAATTTTCCCGGATATTACAATCCTAACGAGCTAATCGACCGATTAAGCTCCCCCTCACTTTATGAGTGTCCCGAAATGAAAAGACCTAGAGCTTTTAAGCAACTCGCTTACAAAGCCTCTACCCGATCACTCGCTCACAAAAAATGAGTTTATAAAGCACTCGATACAATTTTTTTGTTACGAAACGTAACTACACTCACTATTCTAATTGCTTCTTAAAAAGCTAATTGGTGAGTTGTTGATGAAGATCGAGCTTGAATCTCTTTCTCTTTGATTTTCCTCTTTCTCGAATATATATATACACCAAAATGGCGATATTAGGGTTTTTTAATTGAGAGAGGTTTTAAGGATGATGATGGTTAAGCTTGGTGAGTATTGAAAGAGAGATTGGAGTGGTTTTTATATAACAGCAAAGTCTGTTTTCTGGGTTATGACCGTTGTAGGTTTTAACAGCTATTTTCCAGAATAAGCTGAAAAGCTGTTTTCGAAAACTGCAGAAAACGATCGGTCGTTTTCTACAGTCGATCGGTCGTTTTACAGAAAACGATCGGTCGTTTCCTGAAAACGATCGGTCGTTTTTATACTGGACTCACTGGAAGAAATTGGATCAAAAACGATCGGTCGTTTTTGTACAGTCGATCGGTCGACTGTAATCCTGGTCCCGTAAATCTTCGAATGCTCATAACTCCTTCGTTTTAGCTCCGATTTTGGTTCCGCTTGAACCTATGGCTTCGTTATCGAATGCTCTATCATTTAAAGACCTGAAATATACGTTTTCTATTTTTTGGACAAGACAAGCATTATATCATCGAAATTGTAAAATCATTAAACACATAATCAAAGTAATAATCAAAATCATTATTGAACTCTATGTTCAACAATCTCCCCCATTTTGATTATGACAAACTAATGATGATTTTACAAGATACAAGAAAAATATCTCCTCCATTTTAACAAAACGCATTACACCAAATTATATCATTTTTCTCCCCCTTTGGCATTATCAAAATGCAATCAATAATAAAAAATATGGGGTTATGTGAAGGGTTTTTAAAGAAAAACCAAAACATGAAAAATGTAAATATGATGCATATACCCGACCCAACTAATCACATATATGTAGATATTATAGATTAGAGTATACCGCATATGTGATGTGGAGTCGAGTCCGCTCGCTAATGGCATTTGCATTGAGCGTTGCCGATTCCTAATAGGTGGTACCACTTGTTGGTATGCCTTCCACCTTTGTCGATTAATGGCACTTCATCCTTGATGGTGGAGTCGATCTTCTTGACTTCCACGGCTTTTGTCGGCGTTGCCAACCATTTGTTGATTTTCTCCTTTTGGATGGAGATACCTTTTGTCGGTTTTGCCAACCACTTGTCGATTTTCTCCTTTTGGATGGAGATACCTACAACACAAGATTTGTCTTTTTGTACCCAATTTCTTTTGGGTCCGACATTGTTAGTGGCTCGGGTCTTTACTACCCATTTCAAATCGCTTCTACTAACATGGAAACGATTTGGGCATTTAGAAGAAATATGCTCACTTCTACTACAATGAATGCAATGCATAGATTTTTTCGAATATCGAGAACTATGCGACTTTTTGTAGGAAGTTTTAGAAGTATGATGAGCGGTTTTGGTTTGAAAACCTAAACCTCTTCTATTATTACAAGAGTTCGGCAAAACTCTTGAAGTACTCCCTTGTTTAAAAACAACCTTTTGTATAGGCGAAATAGGAGTTGTAGACAAGCTAGAAGATTTAACAAAGCGGGTTGTGCTTGAGTCAATAGAGTTGGAATCGAAACCCAAACCGCTTTTGTCATTAACATCTTTTTGACAACTCAAAATTTCGTCCAACACGGTTTTCCCTTTGGAAAACCTTGAGATTGTTAACTCGAGTTTCTTTACCGCAATGACAAGCTCATCGTTTTTATTTTTCAAAGAGTCATTTTCGGTTTTTAAAAACTCGTTTTTATCCTTTAAGTCTTCCTTTTCGTCATCTACATCATGAAGAGAAAATGACGAAGTCGGAATAGACTCATTTTCAATTTTATCTCTTTTTAAGGATCTTATTTCTTCATTGAGAGAAGAATTTATCTTTTTAAGAGATTTGACCTTCTCTACAAGCTTAGGAAATTTTTCGGAATAAATTCCACACATATGAATAAGTTCATCATGAGAGAATTCTTTTACCTCATCGTTGTCACTTTCGCTTGAGTGGTCACTTTCGCTTGAAGACGATTTGTTGGGCTCATTGGTGTCTTCCATGGCCATATAGCAACCAAGATGCGCGACTTCATCTTGGTCGGAGCTATCGCTAGAGCTTGAATCGAATATCTTCTTCTTGGCTTTGCTCTTGCGATTCTTGAGACAATCTCTCGCCATGTGTCCTTCCTTGCCACATGTATAGCAAACAAAATCATTAGAATAAATTGAATTATTTGACGATTTACCTTTATGTTTGCGGTGGTCTTTTAGCTTTAGGATTTCCTTGACGATTCGAATGATTTCCATTGAATTTTCGTCGTCCTCGGATAGCTCATTGCTTTCGTCACAAGTCGTTCCTTTGAAAGCTATCTCCCTCCTTTTTGAGATTGGCTTGTGACTATTGAGGGTGATCTCGTGAGTAATGAGTGAACCCGTCAAAGCATCAAGAGAGTAGGTGTTCATGTCGTGCGCCTCTTGAATTGCGGTGACCTTCGGTTCCCATTCCTTCGGCAAGCTCCGAATCACCTTTGAGACCATTTCCTTACAAGATAAATGCTTACCAAGAGATGTTAATCCGTTAGTAATAGTAGTAAATCTAGCAAGCATATCGGAAATAGTTTCACCCTCGCTCATTTTAAAAAGCTCGTAGTCATGAACTAAAATTTGGAGTTTGCACTCCTTAACTTGGTTAGTCCCTTCATGCATTACTACTAGCTTATCCCACATACCCTTAGCGGTTTTACAAGCGGAAATTTTGTTGTACTCGTTAGGAGAAACGGCACAAACAATAGCGTACATCGCTTTGGCGTTAGTAGAGTAGACTTCTAGTTGAGCGTTATCTAGGTCTTCTACGGGGATTGGGTTTTCGCTATTTTCGTGTTTAGGGGCGGAATATCCTACTTTAATAATCTTCCAAAGATTAACATTATAGCTTTGTAGGAACATACTCATCCTATCCTTCCAATATGAATAATTTACCCCATCAAAATATGGTGGAGTGTTGGGTGATGAAGCAATAGCGGAAGTAAAATTATATAGATTAGCCATCGGGATCTTAACTCTAGAATCGTTAAATTCCTATATGCAAGAGCCTCGGCTCTGATACCAATTGTTGGCCCGAGTGCGGCTAACCTTAGAGGGGGGGTGAATAAGGTTTTGGCGCTTTTCGCCTAATTAAACTAAGTGCAACTAGCAACCCAACTTTTTAGCTATTCTAAGCTTAGGCGTTTGATAATATTAATGACAAGCTATAATTCATAAACGCAAGCAAGAAAATAAGCAATTGTAAAGGTTGCGGAAAGTAAAAGTAAAGGGAAAGAAAATGACACCGTAGTTTATAGAGGTTCGGCAAACGGCCTACGTCCTCTCCTCGGTACTACCGAGTATTTCACTATAAATAATTTTCCCGGATATTACAATCCTAACGAGCTAATCGACCGATTAAGCTCCCCCTCACTTTATGAGTGTCCCGAAATGAAAAGACCTAGAGCTTTTAAGCAACTCGCTTACAAAGCCTCTACCCGATCACTCGCTCACAAAAAATGAGTTTATAAAGCACTCGATACAATTTTTTTGTTACGAAACGTAACTACACTCACTATTCTAATTGCTTCTTAAAAAGCTAATTGGTGAGTTGTTGATGAAGATCGAGCTTGAATCTCTTTCTCTTTGATTTTCCTCTTTCTCGAATATATATATACACCAAAATGGCGATATTAGGGTTTTTTAATTGAGAGAGGTTTTAAGGATGATGATGGTTAAGCTTGGTGAGTATTGAAAGAGAGATTGGAGTGGTTTTTATATAACAGCAAAGTCTGTTTTCTGGGTTATGACCGTTGTAGGTTTTAACAGCTATTTTCCAGAATAAGCTGAAAAGCTGTTTTCGAAAACTGCAGAAAACGATCGGTCGTTTTCTACAGTCGATCGGTCGTTTTACAGAAAACGATCGGTCGTTTCCTGAAAACGATCGGTCGTTTTTATACTGGACTCACTGGAAGAAATTGGATCAAAAACGATCGGTCGTTTTTGTACAGTCGATCGGTCGACTGTAATCCTGGTCCCGTAAATCTTCGAATGCTCATAACTCCTTCGTTTTAGCTCCGATTTTGGTTCCGCTTGAACCTATGGCTTCGTTATCGAATGCTCTATCATTTAAAGACCTGAAATATACGTTTTCTATTTTTTGGACAAGACAAGCATTATATCATCGAAATTGTAAAATCATTAAACACATAATCAAAGTAATAATCAAAATCATTATTGAACTCTATGTTCAACAGACTTGATAGAAATTCCTAAAGACATTGAAGAAAAAGAAGGAATGTGGAAAGAATCTTTACCAAGAGTCAGAAAAAGAAGCTTAAAAATAAAGAAGCTGCAAAAATAAAACAGCAAGAACAGATGAGCTTAGGATCATCCTCTAATGTGGGGGAAAGAAAAAGGTATAATAAATGATTAAGTCCTTAATTTGGAATGTTAGAGGGCTAGGAAATGGAGCCACTTCTAGGAGAATTAAAAAGTTATGTTTGGTGAATAATATTATGCTTCTTATTTGTATAGAACCTATGGTGAGTTGTGATAAGTTGGAAAAGTACAAAATTAAATTTGGGTTTGATAATGCTGTGGGACATGGGAATAACAAAATTTGGATATTTTATAATCTTGGTTTGGAGATGAAAATGGTAGGGCAGATAGAACAGTGTATGCATATGGAAATAGTATGGCAAAATAGTCCTATGTTTCTAAGTTTGGTGTATGCTAAGTGTACTATGGGGGAAAGAGAAGCTTTGTGGGATTTTCTGAGGCAGAATTTTACTTTACAACCTTGGTTTGTCAAAGGGGATTTTAACACTGTTTCAGAAGAAGAAGACAAAGTAGGAGGTCTACCTATAAATATTAGAGCTGCTAATGAGTATTTACACTGTATGGATGGTATTGGGGCTTCTGAACTTAAAGCTAGTGGATCAAAGTTTACATGGTGGAATAAAAGAGGTGGAGATGGTACTATTTTTGAAAAAATTGACAAAGTTTGTCTTAATAATGCAGCTGCTAATCTTTTCTCTAATGCCACTCTGGAGCATTTGAGTAAAACCAATTCTGATCATAGTCCTCTTTTACTTAACCTAAAGACAGAGTTTGATAATAATCCTAGAAGGTTCATTTTTCAAAAATTCTGGACTAAACATCATAATTTTCTTAAAATAGTCAGAATGAATTGGAAAATGTTTTCTAAAGGGAATGCCTTATATTCTTTGGTAACCAATCTCAAAAATCTGAAAAAAGCTCTAATAAGCTGGAATAAAATTACATTTGGGAATATATTTCAACAAGTGATTGATGCTGAAGATAAGTCTCTAAGAGTGGAAAAACTCTTTGAAGAAGATCCAAGTCCTGCAAATAGAGCTTTGTTAATGGAAGCCAAAGCTAATTTAATAAATAGGATGAAGATAGAAGAAGAATTCTGGGCTCAAAAGGCCAATCTTAGATGGGCTAAAGAAGGGGATGTCAATACTAAATTTTTCCATGGAGTTGTTAAAAAGAGAAGAAACAAAAGTATTATAACCTCTATAACAAACTCTCAAGGAGAGATTTTGACAGAAAAAAAGAAAATTCAAGATGAAGCTGTTAATTTTTTCAGAAGTCTTCTTGCTACCAACTATTCTCCTAATAGTTACATTTACAAAAGTTTGGAATGTGTGTCAAAGGCTATAACTGATGATGATAATGAATTTCTCACTAAAGATCCTACTTTTGAAGAAGTTAAAAGTGCTATATGGGGTTTAAATAAGAATAGTGCTCCAGGAATTGATGGCTTTAATGGCCATTTTTTCACTGTATGTTGGGATATTATAAGTGAAGATATCTTCCAAGCTGTTCTACAGTTTTTCTCTGGAGCTACCTTGCCAAAAGCTATGACTACTACAGTTATTACTCTCATTCCAAAAAAAAAATGACCCTATCTCCCATAAGTTTGTGTACTTTTTTCAACAAAGTTATTTCCAAAATTATGAGTACTCGTCTCTCAGACATTCTGCCTACTATTATCTCAGAAAATCAAAGTGGATTTGTAAAAAAAAGAGATATAATAGACAATATTCTTCTATCTCAAGAACTTATTAGCAATTTGGATAATAAAAGCAGTGGTAGTAGTTTAGCTGTAAAGCTGGACATGAAAAAAGCCTATGATAAAATTTCTTGGCATTTTTTAATTTCTACTCTCAGGAAAATGGGATTTGCAGAAAGATGGATAGATAGAGTTTGGAGACTTATCTCTGATAATGGAGTTACTGTTATGGTCAATGGAGCTACAACAGGCTATTTTTCTCCATCAAATGGTTTAAGGCAAGGTGATCCATTATCTTCTAGCCTTTTCATATTATGCTCTGAAGTCCTGTACAGAAATTTAAATGAGTTAATTCATAATAAAAGGTGGAAAGGGTTTAAAGCACCTGTTGGAAGCCCTATTATTACTCACTTAGCATTTGCAGATGACATTATTATTTTCTCAGCAGCAAATACTAATTCAGTTAAATGTGTGAAAAGTGTGCTGGATCAGTATAATAAAGATTCTGGGCAAGAAATTAGCATTGATAAGAGTTTTGCTTATATATCCAAAGGAGTGAGTAAAATGCAGAAAGAAAGTGTGAGTAAGCTACTAAGTATAAGGTGTAAAAAACCTCGTTTTACTTATTTGGGATGCAAAATTTATCCAGGAAGGAAAAAATGTATCTTTTATCATGATCTTGTTTTGAAAGTTAGAAAGAAGCTATCTGAGTGGAAAGTTCAATTTCTTAATATAGGTGGAAAGTTAATTCTCATAAAGCATGTGCTAAGTTCTATTCCTATATATACAATAGCAGTTATGAATCCTCCTTTACAGGTAATAAAGGAAATAGAAAAAATTATGGCTAATTTTCTATGGGGGAAAAAGATGGGAAAAATAAACACCACTGGGTAAAGTGGGATAAAATTTGCAGAAAAGAGGAAGAAGATGGTTTGGGTTTAAGAAGAATAAAAGACATTGCTGCTGCTTATTCTATGAAATTGTGGTGGAAGTTTAGAACTTCCAATTCTTTGTGGGCTAATTTTATGAAAACCAAATATTGCAAAAATGTTCATTATGTTGAGGCCAAAGCTAAAAAAAGGAAATAACACATGGAGAAGAATGCTTCTAGCAAGAAATAAAGCAGAAGAAAGTATACAATGGCTGGTAGGAGATGGGAATGTTTCTGTAAACTTAAACAATTGGATGGGTACATGATATATAAATGATGATAGTATCAACAATGGTCTAAGTATAAAAGAGTTGCTGCAAAATGGTACCTGGAACAGTCAGATTATCCAAGAGCAAATTCCTATTCATCTCAGACATCTGTTCGAAGAAGATTTCAAAGTTAATAAATATGGTAAAGATGAAATAGTCTGGAATAAGGAGAAGCTAGGGATTTTCTCTTAGGTCAGCTTGGGAAACTATAAGAGTTAAGCATGAAGCTAGTTGGTTCAATCAGTATAAATGGGATAAAGCATTACCTCTTAAAATCACTTGTTTTGTATGAAAGCTTTTCAACAACTCTCTGCCTCTAGAATCTATAGTGAGAAAATTTGGAATACAGTTAGCTTCGAAGTGTGAGTGATGTGGTGTAACAGAAGAAGACAGTGAGCATTTGTTTGGCACATGGAAAATTGCAAAAGAAGTTTGGAACTATTTTGATGGTTTGCTGGGTATTATTAAAACTAATGACAGTATTAAAGGAAGATTCTTAAAGTGGTGGTCAACATCAAAAGAGGAAAAAAATAAAATTACTTCCTTTATGCAGAAGATTCTACCATCAATTATTGTTTGGGAAATCTGGAAGGCTAGGTGCAACTACAAATTCAATGACAAAGAGATGAAATCTACTGTCATTTGCTCTCAAGTCACTGATATATTATATTTATGTTCCAAAAATAACAAAATTTCCCCTATGATATGGAACATAAATGATATGGTGATCAAAGAAAAAGCTACAAAAATCAAAAAGGTTTCAATAGTGAAATGGTTAAATCCCCCAGCTGGATATGTGAAAATCAATACAGATGGGTGCTATAAATCTTCTACGAATTCTAGTGGTGCTGGTGGAATAATCAGAGGTCCCAAAGGTAATTTTATCTATGGGTTTCAAGCTAGGGTTACAAGTTTCTCAGCAATAGAATCAGAAGCCAAAACAGTTTTAATTATGTTACAACTATCAAATATGAAGACTTTTATTCTGGAAACTGATTCGCTACAATTGGTAAACATTATAACAAAACAAGTAGCACCCCCTTGGTTAATTAAACATGATATAGATGAGATCAAACATAGGTTAAAGGGTAAAGACTACCTGTTGAAGCACGTAGTAAGAGAAGCCAACTGTGCTGCAGATACATTAGCGAACTGTGGATGCAAGGAAGGTTTCAAATAATACTTTGCGAGAGAAGAGTTCACAACATCAATGAGGAACATAGTTGACTTAGAAGCCAGAGGGCTTCCAAATCTAAGGTTTGGTTAAGGGTAAAATGGCGACAATGGAATTTTCAGTGGATCATTTTGGAGAAGAAGGAGAGAATTTCTCTTTCCTCAGTGACGATTTCAATTCTCAAATAAAAATGGGGGTTTCATTACATGTATTACTGGTCTGTGTGTTATTTACACAGTTTAGTCCATTAAGTTTTAGTTTATTTATAAAGAAGTCTATCAAGTTGTAAAGTTCGATGTTTTTCCTTTTCAATTTTCTATTTCTTGTAATTTTAGTACCACTTTGTGATACTAATTTTTTCATTCTTATTAATAAATAAAAGTGGGGGTTCTCCCTCAATTTATATAAAAAAAAAATGTAAGGCCTTGTTTGTTTGGATTTTTTTTATTGGGATTGGATTAACAAAGTTAATGGGTCCACAAAAGCTATTTGCAAAAGTATCAAATTGGTTTGGACTAGAAAAGAAGAGTGGAATAGAAAAGACACTAAAATGGGTCTTTCACAATACTAGGGGGGTTGGGTTTTGATAAAGTAAGTATGGACTAAAATAAAATTTTACAGTTATACCATCCGGCTGTATCTCAGTCACAACAAAAAACAGAGATATATACAGATGCTATATACATACGCATATATATACATTAATACATACGCATATAAGTAGGGAAATCATCCCTTTTCTGCGATCATTCAATACATACGGAACTATGAAAAATACACTACTATACCTTGCTGAGTATGCTATGAATCGGTGGATTTGGTATCCATTTAAATCTAATATGTTAATATAAGTGGAGGTTAGTAGTTATGTGATTTTTTTTAGCTTGTTTTTCTTCTTGCTATTTATTTATTTTGTTTACAATATCAAATAGTTAAAAACTATTTTGTCCTCTAAGTTGGACAGGTTAATAAAAAGTGAAACAAAATTATTACAAGGCTAATTTGGTAAATTTTGATTTTTAGTCATTTGTCTTGCATAATCCTTCAAACAAACTCAAATCAGGACTATGACACACCGGACTATTAGTTTATGATTGTGAATCCAGACGTTTTTTACAATCCAAAGGATATTTCCATTATGTTGTTAGTTAAAGAACCAGCAAAGAATCAATCAAAGAAGGGAGATTCTCTTTTACATACCCAGAATGCTAATTTATATAACAGACGTGGGATTGCAGATCCCACGTCTACGTGGCACTGTGATTTTTTTTTTTTTCTTTATTTCATTTTTCTGTTATTTGTTTTGAAATATTAAAAACTTTCCCAATTTTAACTAAAAATTTACTCAATTTTATCAAAAAAAAAACCTAACCATCAACCATAAAGCTTATCAAATTAATATATTTTTTTATCAAATTAACGTCACTCTACCACTACAATTATATCCAATTTTACCAACAAAAAAAACCTCTCCCAATTTACCAAAAAAAAAATAAATTCCCCAATTTTACCAAAAAAAAACTCTAATAATCAACCATCAAACTCTTTCGTATATAAAATTAATATATTTTTTTCTCAAATCAACGTCTCTCTACCACTACATTTATCCTCAATTTTACCAAAAAAAAAAATCTCAATTTACCAAAATAAAACCTTTCACAATTTTATAAAAAATAAACTCTAACCATAACCCAATTTTCGGAATATAGGAATTAGTTTGGTAGTTATGGTTAGAGTTTATTTTTTATAAAATTGTGGAATGTTTTATTTTGGTAAATTGGGATATGTTTTTTTTTTTTTTAAATTGAGGATAAATATAGTGGTAGAGGGACGTTGATTTGAGAAAAAAATATATTAATTTTATATACGAAAGAGTTTGATGGTTGATGGTTAGAGTTTTTTTAGGTAAAATTGGAGAAGTTTTTTTTTTGGTTAAATTGTGAGAGGTTTTTTTTGTTGGTAAAATTGGATATAATTGTAGTGGTAGAATGACGTTGATTTGATAAAAAAATATATTAATTTGATAACTTTTATGGTTGATGGTTAGGTTTTTTTTGAATAAAATTGGGTAAATTTTTGGTTAAAATTGTGAAAGTTTTTAATATTTCAAAACAAATAACAGAAAAATGAAATAAAAAAAATAAAAAAAAGATTCACAGTGCCACGTAGACGTGGGATATATAAATTAGCATTCTGAATATGTAAAAGAGAATCTCCCATCAAAGAAGGCCTAAAGTCTTTAATTAGTAAGGTTTCAAGTTTTTAATCCATTGGAGCATTATGAGTAAGAATACAACTATACAAGTGTCACAACAACGATGTAAGTTTTCAGTAACCTGACCAAGATATGATAAAATCTTGCTAAAATCTGATAAAATCTTGTTAATAAGTGACATATTTTGACAAAATGAAGTCAAAAGCTGGTTTCTGACTTTTGGTTTTAACTAGTACTACTCAGTTCCTTGTAACTTGGGATTGGCGTATTTACTTTTTTATCTCTATGTCACTAGTTAATTTATAGCAGGAGCATTGAATGAGTGTAATAGTACCTATTAGAACAAATAAAGTCCACTTTTGTGATGTGTGACCCTCAAGACTAGTCTTTTCAGTTTCTCCTTCATTACTACTAAGAACATTTTCCCCATCTTCAATGCTTTAGAACAATATCTCCAGGATTTGTATCATTTACCAGAGAAATATATACATATATATATATATAGAGAGAGAGATGGGGAGGACACCATGTTGTGAGAAGGAAGGGCTAAAGAGAGGGCCATGGAGTGCTGATGAAGATGAGATTCTTGTCGAGTACATTAACAAAAATGGCCGAGGGAGCTGGCGATCTCTTCCTAAATTTGCTGGTTTAGTTATCTTCTCTTTTTTCCATTCTTGTTGTAGTATATGGTAGTAGGTTTTTTGACCATGAATAAACCATTTGGTTGAATTTTTTTAGCTTCTTGATATGTGTGAGTTATGAATTTGTATTTTGGTACTTAAAAGTTAAATCTAGTGTTTACATTTGCATTAGTTGATTGGCTTGATTTTGTGTTGGTAGTTGTATCTAGAGCTGTATACTAGTTCTATGCTAGCTGTTTACATAAGAAGTAGCACCTGATAAATTGAGTTTTTATTATTCAAACAGTGTATGATTATTAATATCCCTTGAACACCATTTAGTGTTAGCTTTTCCTTTTTTTTACTGAAACACCATTTCTTCTCATTTTCAATTATGGCTATACAAATCAAAACCTGTAATTTTAACTAAACACGCATTTGAACCTTTAGATTATATTCTGTTCTAAGAAAGCCTTTGCATTCTTCACCACTGTAAGATTCATGTATCAAGTTGAATGATGTAGGAGACCATATTTACTGTGAAACTATCTTTAATATTTCTCTATTAAGGATATAACAATGTGTACATTATAGTAATTATTGATTCATTTTCATTGCTGCTGAGTATATTTTATCCCAAGTTATTACCCAACGACAGATTCATTTCAACAGAAAATTACTTATTAATGCAGAATTAAGTAGTTCTACGGAGTACTTAATAAGGATCTTTCATTTATTTTATTTTAATTATTGGGCTGTGTTTTTTTATACCGTAGGTCTTCTCCGGTGTGGAAAGAGTTGTCGCCTTAGGTGGACAAACTATCTAAGGCCGGATATTAAGCGTGGTCCTTTCAGTCCCGAAGAAGAAAAACTTGTTATACAGTTACATGCAATACTTGGCAACAGGTACAGATTTCCTAATGACCAATTCTTGTATTTGTCAGAATGTTACTAAAATGTTATTTTTACTATTTAAAAGCCCATCAGATTTCCAAATTCACGTGTTTGTGATATCATAAAAAGTACCGTTTCTTAGAAGCCACAGCTTTTTATTGAGTTTGATATCACAGAATTGCATCAAATTTTGCAGCAAAATGGTAGAAAGGCTTAAGGAACGTTTGGTTTCTGTTTATGAACGAACTGATGAATTGTTTGAATTGAATTACCATGAGTTGAATTTGTTTCTTTATTTGTGAGTAAACTTATTGGTCAGCCATATTAGAGAGATTCTCATGTAGTTTTGGACTTTTTAGTCAATTCACCTTAGTTTCACTACTTGGGCCTTGTTTAATTTTTCTTTTTGCTTCAACTGCATTTCTGTTGGCCATCTCAAGAACGGGATTAATCTTTGCCAGAAAAAACTAGACACTATTAGGCTATTAACCGGACAAACCTGCCTTTTTTCTGAGTTTCAAGAAATCCAGCTTATTTTACAAAAGCTGCAAAAAACAAACTCTTCGTATTAATAGGTAATAAACTTATGTTGCCTTTCCCCAAAAACACAAGCTCACTTTCCCACGTAAAAAAAACTAAACTTGACTTATAAGCTCTACAAGAAAACAAGCTTTTAGTTACTTACTCGGTTATGCACAGGTGGGCTGCGATTGCGTGTCAACTACCTGGGAGAACAGATAACGAAATAAAGAATTTATGGAATACTCACTTGAAGAAACGGTTACTCAAAATGGGAATTGACCCTGAAACTCACGAGCCAACCTCTTCTACCGGACATCCAAACAAGCCCCTCTCCACGCGCCACATGGCGCAATGGGAGAGTGCCAGGCTGGAAGCTGAAGCCCGCCTCTCTAGAGAATCACTTTTCTTCGCCCCAACGAACTCTGAAATAGCCACTTCCGACCATTTCCTACGTTTATGGAACTCAGAAGCTGGTGAAACGTTTAGGAACAAGACCGCATCTGGATCGAGCCCAGTTTCACAAGCTTCTTCGTCAACAAAATGTGAATTGTTTTCTGGCAAAATGGACATTGTGCTCAAGTGTGAGTCTGTTTCTTCGAGCTCAAACGAAATGGAGGATTCTTCGGATACTGCTTTGCAGCTACTTTTGGATTACCCAGGTGGCAATGACATGAGCTTTTTGGAGCGTGTATATGATTATTGACTACTGTCACCCCAATTTCTCCGAAAATTGCTGTAATTTCTTCCTGTAAAGTATTTTTTGGTGAGGAGGCACTGTTTGGTTGCAGCTTTTAAGTATAGCTCTTTTTCTTAAACCCTGGTCTGCATTTGGTTGACTGGTGCAATAAATCTTTTTTCCAGAAAAGACTAGAAGCTTTGGACTTGACGGACCTAACAGCTTACGTGCTTAAAAGACGCCAACCGAACAAAGATATTTTTAGAAGCCTTTTCTTCTTCTTCTGACTTTGCTGCAATTAACTCTTATTGTTTAGCCGTGTGAACTACTTTGTCTGTGAGTAGAGCTTGTGTAATCCCCTAGTGATTTTTGGTTTTATATGTGTCCAATCTATACAACGTAGGCTCATATTGCTCAAATGTGGTGCTTGGCTCTTTGCAAAATAAAATTAAAATTTTAGTAGAAACTGATGGCATGAAATCGTTGAAACTATGCCAGTATTATAGATCATGCGTACTCTGAATCCTTTTTGGGTATCATTCTCAAATTTATAAATTAATGTGGATGTTTTATGACCAGCATCGGGTTTATACAGGGCCGTTTTATGACAAACATGATTTTCGACTTTCATGAAGAACTAAATCATGTTTGTGCTCTTCTTGTTTAAAAGAGCCAAATGTTTTAAATGAAAGATGAAACCAAGCAAAAAGTTCTGCTTGTGTGTTTAAAACAAGAAAATTTGAACCCCAAATTGCAATGCTACTGTACAACAAGCCCTCGAATATCAGTCTTTTGACACATTCACACACATAGATACATAAAAGATAGAAGCAAACCAAGAATTTATACTAGTGAGAAAGAGAAAATGTCATTATCTGCCTATACAATCTGAGAAGTTTATAGGGAACATTTCCAGAGGCGCGAAATTTAGCAGCAAGCTCCCCACCTCTGAGAAGTTACCAACGCCTTTTCCTTTTCAACCATCTCATGTCTTCTGCTGCTGTTAATAGTTATTTTATTGTGCCATTTTAAAAAAATCGAATACTAAAGCAATGATTGTGAGGCTAAGATAGACAAACTTAAACTAAAAGAGAATTAGCATTAGCAACTGCGTTCTGTCACCTCGTTTGGTTCCTTTGAAGATCTCTATCCTACCGAGATGGTTGTGTAAACTAATTGACATAATCAACTCCAAGGTTTCGGCCTGTATGCATATACCATATCGTAGATATTTGTATTCCTTTAAGTTGAATTTTTATATATTTTGTATGCTATTCATTTAACATAGCGGAAGGCTGCAAATCCCATAAGCTGCATAGTTCATTTCCGTTCATCATTGGAGAATCAAGCATAAAAGACACGCTTAAAAGACATTGGTAAAAATTAAGTTCATTTCCTTTCATCATTGGAAAATTAGGCATAAACAGCAAAATTATTTCCTTTCATTTTTTGGATTTCACCGGCATTGACAAGTGCAAAACTTTCCATGTGATACGCTTAAAATGCAGAATGGTCCTAATTGACTTTTTTGGAGAAGTCTAAGAAGATGAATAGCTGATGATTTGAGCATAATAGGAGGCTTATATCTTGCATTCGTTGTGAATTTGATTATATATTAAACATAGGTTGCCCTTGTTTATATCCCAGAGCAATTATATGGCCAATTTGTCACCAAAACTACTAATATGCCTGCTTTGATCGTGTCCGTTTGAAGAATGACTTCCTATGGCACAATATCTTATGGTTATTTCGAACTGACGTCCATTCAAGCGAGTGCCTTAGTGGATAAAATAAATGCTTACAATGAGCACAAAAAGAATAAGACCACTTCACAATGGAAAATTTCAGATGCAGAGATATAAACCTAAAAAGACAAATTACAAACATAGAGAAGAGCCAAACAGTCAGAAAAAAATGAGCATATCGATTACATGTATCATATCATACCATACTATTGTAACATGTTTTCTGTCACGTTCCACCATTACGCTTACAAATTTGTACCGCAATCAGACTTGCTACGATCCCCCGTCATTCCTTCCTATTCTTTGGTTCGCAACCGATCGTCAGAGCAAGAGGCGCAAATATCATATTTTGACCGATCATAGAAATCTCTATTTTGTCAGTCCTGATGGAACTGACCAAAAATCACTACAGTTCTTTGACTTGTAAGAAAACAGGAAATTTTATTTTAATCGGTCTGTTAACGGTAAAAAAAACAGAAAGTTATAAGTAACTCCTAATAAAATTGAGCTTTCTTCTTTTCTTTTTTTGAAATTTGTAATTAAAAAGTTCATTCGCTAGTACTATTGAAAAAAGGAAATTACTACTTACTTCTAATATAGGAGTATTTGACTTGCAAAATCGATCTATATTATCAAAATTTTGCATTTAGTAACAGATGCTGAGCAATAATTTAAATCATACTGGTTTCTTGACTTTTTTTAATTTACATTCTGAGGATTTGTGCTTTATTTCTCTTTCCGCATTCTTAAGAAATAAATGGTCAATATTCTCACATAGGATTCTTTTAACATATTGGAACTTTAATCGAATGCATGGACTAATTATTTCACATAGCGAGTAAGCTAGTGATGTTTTCAAGTGTGATGTAATTAAGAGTCCAAATCTTCTGTCCCATATTTTCTATCTCCTTTCGCGTCCCCTTACTTATTTTCACAACTTATACCGCAACTTTATAAACTTTTATATTATATTGTATTCAAATTTTAAAACATTTGAAAATAATATTGTTTTAGATAAATTTTTTAATATTCAATGTTTAATTTACACTAATTTATACATTTATTCCAAAATAAATTTTGTGTGGATTTTATTTTAAAAATAATTATTGGAATGTATTGATACATGTATTATAGTAATTGTACAATTTTTTTCAAGTTTTTTAGAATTTTTTTTTGGATAAAATAAGCAAGGGGGCACGCAAATGGATAGAGAAATGGGGTAGAAGATTTGGACTCTCTAATTAAACTTGTAAGAAAAAAAAATTGTAAGAAAGAATTAAATCAACGTGCATATATATATCATGACGTGGTAATGATAAATGGAATAAGTGACATTTTATTCTTGATTAGAAAATTGATTAAAAAAAATGACATGTAAGGAAAGTAATGTACAACAAACGTGAATTAAGTGTTTAGGAAAGGCAGTAAAATTTAATGTTTGACTTTAGATTTTCGAAATCAAGTAACATATATGCAAAAGAAAAGTAATGGGTAACAAACGTGAATTAATGTCTAGGAAAAGTATATATCACGACTATTACCCTCTCCTTTCATCGGTTTCAAATTCAACTTATTATGTGTCTTGATTGAGTGAGAAGCTATATTCTCTTTCTATCTCTAACACTAAGCCATTTGCAGAAGAAATGAAAAGAAATGGCGACCCATATTTGTATTCCATATTTTTTGATCTATTTGGATTTCGAAAGTTAGCGAAAATCAGAGCTACAACAATTGTTGCGGTTTGCGTATTATGCATTTACCTGTTCCCCTTACTCTTGTCTCGATTGGATATCAATATTGTAAGTCATTTTATGTGGCCTTTTTCCTATATTTTAAGTATCTTGTTAATTGTTGCAATCCACATCTTTCATTGCCGGTTTATGAAATAAATAAATAAATACTAGTCCATTGTTTTTTCTTGTTTATAATCTAAATATCTAGAACAAAATGGAAGTTGTTCAAAGGTGTGTACATAAGTATATTACATTTATATATATGTGCATCATGAATGTCTGTAATTTGGGTTGTGATTTGTGAATATTACAAATTACAAATAAAATTACAGTTGGAAACTTTCCAAACATGATGCTCAAATTAGAAATTATGTAGTTTAGCTTTTGTTAAATGAATATCATAAATTAATTATTTATATATACATGCACATTAATCCGGTTTTGGCTATCCTCAACTTCTAGAAAACATTATATGCAAATAATGATTAGGATTTGTAAGATTGATCTGCATTGACCAGGTTACTCTTATTTTGAAGCCATGAATCCATTGCTGATACGTCTCATTAATTTATTTCATTGATTATTTTTGCTTTTCAACAACCATGGATACGTTATAGAAATTCTAATAAGGCTCACATACCATAAGTGGTGTACATTGATAGCGAAATGATTCGTGTGTGGAGTAATAAAAGCTTTTGAAATTAACATATTTCATCTTAACTCATTGGCAATATCTTAGTAATCATAGTCAATGAATCTGTCAAGACTCATGCATGCATGCATATCGATATGATGAATTGATTATCACTGCTATTCAAAATGGAATAAAAAAAAAGATTAGAATTTTCAGTCCGTTCTAATAAAGAGTCGGGACTAAAATATATTTTCCGGACTGTCAACCTAGACTGTCAAGTATTTTGGCTAGCCAAAAGGCCGACTAACATCTTTTGTGGACGCTTTAATTATTCACATTTCTGTTGCCACTACTAATTGATTTAACCTGATGAAAGGAAAATTTACTTACGGGATTAAAAAGTTACAAATTACTTTTTTTATGTTCATCTTGTCTTATTGTAAATTTGTAATTGATATACTACATATCTCTCCATTTTCGTAGCATAATGAACAACTTAAACGATTACTGCTTGGTATGAGATACGTGACTTTTTGATCACCTTATTAAAGAATTTGAATACTAAGAAAAAAAGGAAAGTAATTAGAATTCAGGTGGGGGTTAATGTATACAACAAAAAACAAACACACTAATTAGTAATTGGACACGTGCTCCCCCGTTCGAAAATAAAATTATGTGCAACTTTTACCGATAAAAAACTCATATATTAATTACCGAAACAAAAATTTTCAAAAATTAAACATAAAGTTTAATTAGATGTTGAATTATGTGATTAACTTTTGACAATTTAAAGAGTTGTTTTTAGTTGGGCAAAGTTACGCGTAAATTAGTGATAGAAAAACAATTTGAAAGGGAAGGAGTAATAAATTTCAACTGCTAATTGCAAAACATTTACTAATATATTATAGTAATCAGCTTCTAATTCAAAGGTTAGTCAAATATTATTGTTTACTTCTCCCCACATCCAGTGAAGCTAGCCTCACCCTTTTTCCCGTTTTACATATAAAGTCTCTCTCTTTTTTTTTCTTCCTTCAGCTAATTATTTTTCCATAACTACTTATATTAAGAAAACTGCAAAATGAAAAGACGTAATGACCCAACCAATTATGCCAGTATTTTAGACTTGTTTGGATTTAGGAAGCTGGTGAAGGTTAGAGGTTTAACAACTATTGCTTTTTGCATATCAATCCTCTTCTTATTCCCCTCAATATTGTCTTGCTGGAACATTAAAACTGTAAGTCTTATTAGTTTTTGTTTTACTTCTTGATTTTTCCGATTCGTAAATTGACTTGGTGTGTTGTATTTTCTAATTTGTAAGCTTCTTAATTTCTTATGAAGGTTAACCTTGCAAAAACTTAAAAGCCAGAACTGGAAGTTTTTCCAATGCCATCAAATTTATTATATCCGTAGTTACATGTATTTAATTTGTTTATTCAGTTCTGCCTTTAAGTAATCTTGAACAATTAAAAATTCACTATGGTTTTTTTCTCTAATTCATGTAATAATCGGTTGTCAGAATTATTCCTTGTAAACTTCACCCACGAGATAACATCACAAAACTGCTGATTTTCATGATATACAAATGTTAAAATATTACTACACGTAAAAGATTTATAATGTCATTCACGTAACTAACGTCACGTCCTTAACACAAAAAATATAATACCCTCTGGAAGGGACTAAAAGCTTTTTAATAATGGTATAAAAGTTTCATAACTAATGAAAAAGAAATGTTTTTAATAGCATTGCATTCTGCTGACTTTTACAAGTTTCATCAAGCCACTAAAAAAATTTCTACGAAGAAAATTATGTGATGAATATTTATGATCTTGTACCTTTTTTATACTCTAGAAGGAAAAAAAAACTAGCTAAGATTATCAAGACGCTTGAATAAGTCCTTATAAGATGATTTGATGAAGGATAATTATGTTTAGTACTATAAGAAAAAGAAAGATTATATAATCGACAAATTAGTACGTAGTCGCTTTGAATACGCCGCTAATTTATGGAAGTCCTCCCATAAAAGAGAGATAATTAGTGAGTTGCAAATGTTATACGACGTATGTTTGAGTTTGACCTTCTAAATTGATCTTCTAACACATTGTTAAATAAAAATAAGATAGTATCAAATGAAGATTGATCAATTCACTGTGAAGAAAGTTTGCATGAGTATTCCCAAGATTCATGTAACATGCACACAGTTCAAGTAAAACTCATTTTCAACACATTGTTCCATAAATTAAGTTAAAGAAGTCCCCAAAGGATGATTCCGAAATAATAAATTCACATTGGAGAAATAAATTTGCATGACTTTTCGAAAAATTGACCTAATAGCACATGGCCCAAGTAAAACTCATTTTAACGTAAAATTATCAACGTAAAAATTCTATTTTTATTTATTTAGTAGAAAACTCATTGTTTTAGAAGTGAGATTAATTTAACTTCAATTTGTCCTACAGTTAATTTCTTCGACATCTCATGAGCCTCCAAAACCGTCTCTACATTTGGAACAAAGCCCTAAACTACTCCCGTTTACTATAAACTGTACCGCATGGAATCCCAAACAAACATGCCCGAAAAGCAACTATCCAACAAGCCACACCCCGACCAACCTTTCATCAATCCACACATGTCCAAGCCACTTCCGTTGGATCCACGAGGACCTACGCCACTGGAAAGATACCGGGATCACAAGGGACATGCTTGAGGGTGCACGTAAAGCTGCCCACTTTAGATTAATCATTGTGAATGGAAAAGCTTACGTGGAAAAGTTTCGAAAATCAATACAGACTAGGGATTTGTTCACAATGTGGGGGATAGTGCAGATGTTAAGGTGGTACCCTGGGAGATTGCCTGATCTTGAGATTATGTTTGACTGTGATGATCGCCCTGTCATCCGATCAAAGGACTATCGGGGGAAGAATGTGGGCCCACCTCCGTTGTTTCGTTACTGTTCGGATAAGGATAGTTTGGATATTGTGTTCCCCGATTGGTCGTTTTGGGGATGGTACGTAATTGAATAATTTCTCTTATATTTTTTCCCTTCTTATTATAAAATTCAGAAAAAAAAAGCTGTCATTCTTAATTATGTATATGTATACTATTGCGTTATTTGAACTTTAAATTCGTGATCGATAGGAAATGAAATCAATTAAAAAGTGGTCAGGAGGTGTACGCTAATATTTATCAAGTTCTATTAAAATTTAAGTTGAGCAAAAACCATGATTAATAATTGATCCAATATAAAATTCTTTGAGAAAATGTTACTGCTTCACCAGTTTTTCTGGCCAGATGTGTTAGCTGCTGACTTGGATGTAAATGTGTATGATCATTAGTACTATTTTAATTGTCTTTTTTTTCCCTTAACAATCAGTGTTTGCAAAATAAGATCATATATGCATCCACAGTATGAGATTTTAGGTAAAACTTTTGGTAATTCTAAATTCATTACTAGAATTTTGTATGTATTAGGCTATTAGCTCATGACTGATCTGGATACTTAAAGGCACTTGCGATTTGCGAAATACATAGAAAAAACTAATTGTACTATATTTATTTTGTTCCAAAACTGGTTAGTTGTGATCGTGATTGTTATTCATAATGTGATTCCTATACATTCTAGCTAAGGGAAGGAATTGTGTGACTTTATTTTAATAGGGCTGAGACAAATATTAAGCCATGGAGACAAACAATTTTGGAAATTAAACAAGGAAACAAGAGGGTTAAATGGGAGGATAGAGTGCCTTTTGCATATTGGAAAGGGAACCCACATGTGACTAAAACAAGGCAGGACCTTCTAAAGTGTAATGTTTCAGATAAGCATAACTGGAATACCCACCTATACATTCAGGTAATCTCTCCAAAATTCTAATTAAAATACATGCCAATAGATCATATTTAATGCAGGAAATGTCAAAGAACTAATGGTATATGTGCCTTCAATATTTAGGATTGGGTTAAAGAATCCACAGAAGGGTACACGCAATCCAGTTTAGGAGATCAGTGCACTCACAGGTATATATATTTACCTATATTTTAGTCCCTCCATCCCTAAATAAATATCATATACGGAATTAAGTACAACTATGACACGCAAGTTTTGAGTATATACATCGTATAAATGAAATTTTAAAAAAAGTTATAGTAGTTAGAACCATGCGATGAAAATTTTAAATTTTCCATATCGAAAATTATAGATGCGAAAATTCTGAAAATCACAGTCAGGATAGTGTCAAAGAAATTTGAATTTATTGTCTCCATAGTTTAATTGTAACAACAATAATTCTAGAAGTATCCATATGATGGGAATCATTAGCTTGCGCTTTCCCTGGTATGCCCGAAAGATCCTCTGAATTGTTCAGGCTTTGTCATTTTTCGGACAATTTAGATAGACACTGCCTCCAACTTGGAGCAATGTTGAGTTTCTAATATCAGAAGAATAATTGAAGTTACTTTTCTTAAAAACACGGCACAAATACTATTTCAATTGAAATTACGAAGGCGACATATTTTGGTTGAAACAGTGGCAAAACCCTTTTGCTCACTGAAAACCATTTCTTGGAGTTTTGCTGAATTGCAAGCAATTTATCATGTTCAACTACATAGGTATAAGATATACATAGAAGGATGGGCATGGTCTGTAAGTGAGAAGTATATATTAGCGTGCAACTCTCCGACCTTGTATGTGACACCAAGCTATCATGATTTCTTCATAAGAGGTATGGTACCGCAGCAACACTACTGGCCTATTAGAGACAATGACAAGTGCAAATCTCTTAAATTTGCGGTCGAATGGGGCAACAATCACACTTCAAAAGTAAGCACTTCAAAATCTAGATGTTAACATTAGTACTCAAAATAAAGATGCCTATAACTTAGCAATTTCTAATATCAATCCCATCACTATTTTGGTACAATTTGTTACTTTTATCTATTATGAGTTCTCGTTACTGGTTGCTTGTCCTGTACTAAGCAATGTGTATTTCATTTTATACCAAAATGCCCATTCAATACTTCAAAAAAAAAGTTTTTTTTTTCATTTTTAAAAAAATATTATACTGACCAATTCCTACCTCAAGGTGAGGCATAGAGTTCTTTTATTTACTGTTTAAAAAAAAAGAGTTCTTTTCTTTAGTTATGGAAAATGAAGTTTATAAGGCTAGTCTC
This sequence comes from Primula vulgaris, assembly GCA_963920805.1. Classification (NCBI taxonomy): domain Eukaryota; kingdom Viridiplantae; phylum Streptophyta; class Magnoliopsida; order Ericales; family Primulaceae; genus Primula; species Primula vulgaris. Next base: position 36,887,446 of record OY987212.1, on the reverse strand, counting down.
TAAAATTTGGCTTGAATCCGTTGTTTCTGCTCTTTAACTTGTGTGAGTGTATAAATAATGTAGGCGCCAGCCATAGGAGAAGCATCGAGCCGTTACATACATGAAGATCTGAAAATGGAACACGTATATGATTACATGTTTCATTTATTAAACGAATATGCAAAGCTAATGAAATTCAAACCATCAATCCCTTCGAATGCAATAGTGCTATGTCCAGAAGAAATGGCTTGCCCAGCAGAAGGCATTTGGAAAAGATTCATGATAGATTCATTGGAGGAGTCTCCTAGTGATTCTGTTCCGTGTGACTTGCCCCCTCCCTATGATCCCCAAGAACTTAAAACTTTCATTAATGAGAAATTGAAATCAACTAAACAAGTGGAGGGCATGGAAAATGAATATTGGAGGGATAAGATTAAAAAGAAGTGAAATTCGAGGATTGTACTTGTTCCCCCATTTTTGTGTATTTTGTAATATTTCTCTTGATTTGGTAAAAAGTTAAGAGTAACCAAACCAAAGCATTGTGCTGGAAAAACTGTAAAATGTTTGAATGAAAGTAGAGTTGATCAGATGAGAGGAGTCATACAGTTCAATACTTCAATTCAAGCACAATCTAAAGAATATGGAGAAAATTTATTAAAGTAAATTAGATTACTGGGATTCTTATTTCTTTGTACTGTATGTATGTAATAATCTCTAGCGAGAGATACGATCATACAAAGGTTATAATTGAAATCCGTGTCTTGTTTTCGGTAGTTTGTTTAAATCCTGCTGCTATATATACTACAGATATGAGATTGTCTCCTGACACAAGCAATCATAAAACTTGTTTGGTTGAGAAAGGTTTTTGCTCATAGTTGTTAAAAGCTATATATGAATGTTAATCTTGTCACACATCTACTGGCCAAGGATTTGAACAATTACTTAAAAATTGTAATAAAAACATAGAAATACATATACAACGTTCCAAATATAGACCATATTTTACATTTATACACAAAGTCACAAATCCATTTTACACTTAAGAATCCGACCAAGTTATAACAAGTTTTCCCCACTCACGTGGCGGCACACCCAAAGCTTTCCACACAGCTCTAGAGGCGTCAACTGCGTTATTAAGAGAAGGAGGTTGATAATCATTCTCATCATCGCAACCCATGGTAGAATCGGTCTCGTCAACTACCAAAGCCTTAACACTCCTCCCGTTACCATGAACTGTGATAGTTTTGCCACACAATTCTCCATTATTGAACCACCCCGTTGACATTGCAACTACCATCATGTTATCATTATAATACTTGTCATCGCACAGAGGGCCGGTAGCTTCACTTTCAAAGCTGGTAACTCTGAGAATTGCATTCGTTTGGGCCGATATTGGAGGTGAACAGTGGTAGGTTGGATAAAGCTTGTTCGGCAAGCAGCAATCGAGATGCGCACACACGCCCGGAGGAGCTCTCTTGCCTTTCACGAAACCACTAGGCTTGCATTTACCTTCAACATTTGAGACAATGGCAGTAAGGAGGAAAATAATTAGTAGGGTGACATCTGAGCTCTTTTGGATTTTCATCTTTTCTATTATGGAATTGCTTGAAAGGATATATTTAGTTCATGAGAATTTATACAGAGCTAATAAAGTGCCAAAAAAATAGAATACATCTAGAGCACGTGTTTGCGTATTAATAAACGAAGTTAAAATAAATAAGTATATTTTTCATATCATAAAGATGCTTTTAGTTGGCGATTTTCAAATTATCCAAAATGACTAAGAAGTTGAATAGCATTATATTAATTAGGTAACGTGGAAGAGTGTTTCCTCTCAATTAGTTATTCGGTACCAAACAATTTAAGTCATCATGTACGCACGTCCATTGTTTTGTAATAACAATAGAAACAAAAGATTAGTAAATTCAAGGGTAATTAGGGTATTGTAGTGTAAGTTATTTTAGCTATCAGATTATTAGTTTCATGACAGTTATCCAAGGTGTTAGGACCAGATTTCTGGTCTATATATACTATTTGTTGTCTATTGGTTTTCACTAAATAATTCTAACTGTTTGTTAAGAACTAAGACAGTGTTGTTTCAAGCAATGTTGCAACCTCAGTTACAACCTACTGAGACAAGTGTTGACAGGTTTCAAGCAATGTTGCAACCGCAGTTACAACCTGCTAAGACAGCGTGGGTGGTTTCAATTAATGTTGCAACCTGAGTTCCAACCACATTTCCAACCTGCTGTTTTGCAGGATTCTGTTTAGTTCTGTAAATCTGCATAACTATTCTTTAATGTTAATTATTTGTCTTAAATTATGCAGTATATATTCTCATATGATCTTAAAAGTTTAGTACGCGTTTATTGAGAATATCAAAGTGGTAAGGAAATATGTTTTCTAAAAGATATAAAGAGATTAGTTTATAAAGTTATGTTTCCTTTAGATGGATAAATCTATATCTCTATTCTTATGCAAATCTTTATCACTTGTTTCAATCTTTGTTTCTTATCATATTTAGTAAAGATTCGTTTAAAAATTGAATGTAATATGGAGTTAAGTGTTTCATATGTATATGAAAAGATATTATCTTTATATGTTTTCTTGTTATAGGAAAAGAGTAACTTCAACAGTTACTATCTTATCAAGATTGTTGGCCCGTGTGCTAACCTTAGAGGGGGGGGGGTGAATAAGGTTTATGGCGATTTTCGCCTAATTAAAAATTCTAAACAACTAACACCCAACTTATGCAAATTCTAAACTTAAGCGTTTAATATACTTAATGAAATGCTAGAAATCATAAACGCAAGCAAGAATATAAGCAATAATAAAGTTGCGGAAAGTAAAAGTTTAGGAAAAGAAGATGACACCAAGATTTATAGAGGTTCGGCAAACGGCCTACGTCCTCTCCTCGGTACTACCGAGTAATTCACTATAATTCTTCTTTCGGATTTTACAAACCCTATCGAGCTCAATCGACCGATTGGCTCACCCTCTACCCGGGGTTCCTACTCTTGATACAAGTGCAAGAGTACACGTCTACGAGTCTACGACTCCCCCTCAATTTATGAGTACCCGAATGAAAAACCTAGAGCTTTTAAGCTTCACTTGCTTACAAAGCCTCTACCCGATCACTCGCTCACAAAAATTGAGTTTATAAAATACTCGATACAATTTTTGTTACAAAACGTAACTACACTCACTATTCTAATTGCTTCTTAAAAAGCTAATTGGTGAGTTGTTGATGATGATCGAGCTTAAATCTCTTTCTCGAATATATATGCACCAAAATGGTGATATTTAGGGTTTTTAATTGAGAGAGGTTTTAGGATGATTGATAGTATGATTGGTGAGTATAGAAAGAGAGATTTGGATGGTTATATATGCCAAACAGTCTGTTTTTCTGGGTTATGACTGTTGGCAGTGGTTGAGGGTTTTAACAGCTATTTTCCAGAATAAGCTGAAAAGCTGTTTTCGAAAACTGCAGAAAACGATCGGTCGTTTCTGAAAAAACGATCGGTCGTTTTCCAGAAAAGGATCGGTCGTTTCTGAAAAAACGATCGGTCATTTTTTCGACCTGCTCACTGGAAGAAATCTGTACAAAAACGATCGGTCGTTTTTGTACAGTCGATCGGTCGACTGTTCTTCTGGCAGTTTTTCGGACTTCTTCGAAAGGTTGTAGCTTCTTCGTTTTAGCTCCGATTTTGGTTCCGTTTGAACCGTTGGCTTCGTTTTTCCGAGATCTATCTTTCTGGCGTACTGCAATTTACAAATTCTCTTTTTGGAAAAAAACAAGCATTATATCATCGAAATAGAAAAATCGTAAAATCATTAAAAACATAATCAAAGTTATAATCAAAATCAATTATTGAACCCCATGGTTCAACAATCTCCCCCATTTTGATTATGACAAAATAATGATTATTTTATAAGAAAAATATCTCCTCCATTTTAACAAAACGCATTACACCAAATATATCATTTTTCTCCCCCTTTGGCATTATCAAAATGCAATAAAAAAAATTATGGGGTTATGTGAAGGGTTTTTAAAGAAAAACCAAGACATGAAAAATGTAAATATGATGCATATACCCGACCCAACTAATCACATATATGTAAATAATAGATTAGAGTATACCGAATATGTGATGTCGAGTCCGCTCGCTAATGGCATTTGCATTGAGCGTTGCCGATTCCAAATAGGTGGTACCACTTGTTGGTATGCCTTCCACCTTTGTCGATCAACGACACTTCATCCTTGATGGTGGAGTCGATCTTCTTGACTTCCACGACTTTTGCCGGTGTTGCCAACCACTTGTTGATTTTCTCCTTTTGAATGGAGATACCTACAACACAAGTTTTGTCCTTTGGTCCCCAATTTCTTTTGGGTCCGACATTGTTAGTGGCTCGGGTCTTTACTACCCATTTCAAATCGCTTCTACTAACATGAAAGCGATTTGGGCATTTAGAAGAATTATGCTCACTTCTACCACAATGAATGCAATGCCTAAACTTCTTAGAATAACGAGAATTATGCGACTTTTTGTAGGAAGTTTTAGAAGTTTGATGAGCGGTTTTGGTTTGAAAACCTAAACCTCTTCTATTATTGCAAGAGTTCGGTAAAACTCTTGAAGTGCTCCCTTGTTTAAAAACAACCTTTTGTATAGGCGGAATAGGAGTTGTAGACACGCTAGAAGATTTGACATAGCGGGTTGTGCTTGAGCCAATAGAGTTGGAAACGAAACCCAAACCGCTTTTGTCATTGACATCTTTTTGACAACTCAAAATTTCGTCCAACACGGTTTTCCCTTTGGAAAACCTTGAGATTGTTAACTCGAGTTTCTTTACCGCAATGACAAGCTCATCGTTTTTCTTTTTCAAAGAGTCATTTTCGGTTTTTAAAAACTCGTTTTTATCTTTTAAGTCTTCCTTTTTGTCATCTATATCATGAAGAGAAAATGACGATGTCGGAATAGACTCATTTTCAATTTTATCTCTTTTTAAGGATCTTATTTCTTCATTGAGAGAAGAATTTATCCTTTTAAGAGAGTCGACCTTTTCGACAAGCTTAGGAACTTTTTTAGAATAAATATCGCACATATGAAGTAATTCATCATAAGAAAGATCATTTACCTCATCGGCTTCGCTTTCATTTTCGCTTGAGGATGAGAGATTTTGTTCATGGTCGTCTTCCATGGCCATATAGCAACCAAGGTGAGCGACTTCATCTTGGTCGGAGCTATCGCTAGAGCTTGAATCGAATATCTTCTTCTTGGCTTTGCTCTTGCGATTCTTTAGGCAATCTCTCGCCATGTGTCCTTCCTTGCCACATGTATAGCAAACAAAATCGTTAGAATAAATTGAATTATTTGACGATTTACCTTTATGTTTGCGGTGGTCTTTTAGCTTTAGGATTTCCTTGACGATTCGAATGATTTCCATTGAATTTTCGTCGTCCTCGGATAGCTCATTGCTTTCGTCACAAGTCGTTCCTTTGAAAGCTATGTCCCTCCTTTTTGAGATTGGCTTGTGACTATTGAGGGTGATCTCGTGAGTAATGAGTGAACCCCGTCAATGCATCAAGAGAGTAGGTATTCATGTCGTGTGCCTCTTGAATCGCGGTGACCTTTGGTTTCCATTCCTTCGGCAAGCTCCGAATCACCTTTGAGACCATTTCCTTACAAGATAAATGCTTACCAAGAGATGTTAATCCGTTAGTAATAGTAGTAAATCTAGCAAGCATATCGGAAATAGTTTCACCCTCGCTCATTTTAAAAAGCTCGTAGTCATGAACTAAAATTTGGAGTTTGCACTCCTTAACTTGGTTAGTCCCTTCATGCATTACTACTAGCTTATCCCACATACCCTTAGCGGTTTTACAAGCGGAAATTTTTTTGTACTCGTTAGGAGAAACGGCACAAACAATAGCGTACATCGCTTTGGCGTTAGTAGAGTAGACTTCTAGTTGAGCGTTATCTAGGTCTTCTACGGGGATTGGGTTTTCGCTATTTTCGTGTTTAGGGGCGGAATATCCTACTTTAATAATCTTCCAAATATTAACATTATAGCTTTGTAGGAACATACTCATTCTATCCTTCCAATATGAATAATTTACCCCATCAAAATATGGTGGAGTATTGGGTGATGAAGCAATAGCGGAAGTAAAATTATATAGATTAGCCATCGGGATCTTAACTCTAGAATCGTTAAATTCCTATATGCAAGAGCCTCGACTCTGATACCAATTGTTGGCCCGTGTGCTAACCTTAGAGGGGGGGGGGGGGTGAATAAGGTTTATGACGATTTTCGCCTAATTAAAAATTCTAAACAACTAACACCCAACTTATGCAAATTCTAAACTTAAGCGTTTAATATACTTAATGAAATGCTAGAAATCATAAACGCAAGCAAGAATATAAGCAATAATAAAGTTGCGGAAAGTAAAAGTTTAGGAAAAGAAGATGACACCAAGATTTATAGAGGTTCGGCAAACGGCCTACGTCCTCTCCTCGGTACTACCGAGTAATTCACTATAATTCTTCTTTCGGATTTTACAAACCCTATCGAGCTCAATCGACCGATTGGCTCACCCTCTACCCGGGGTTCCTACTCTTGATACAAGTGCAAGAGTACACGTCTACGAGTCTACGACTCCCCCTCAATTTATGAGTACCCGAATGAAAAACCTAGAGCTTTTAAGCTTCACTTGCTTACAAAGCCTCTACCCGATCACTCGCTCACAAAAATTGAGTTTATAAAATACTCGATACAATTTTTGTTACAAAACGTAACTACACTCACTATTCTAATTGCTTCTTAAAAAGCTAATTGGTGAGTTGTTGATGATGATCGAGCTTAAATCTCTTTCTCTTTGATTTTCCTCTTTCTCGAATATATATGCACCAAAATGGTGATATTTAGGGTTTTTAATTGAGAGAGGTTTTAGGATGATTGATAGTATGATTGGTGAGTATAGAAAGAGAGATTTGGATGGTTATATATGCCAAACAGTCTGTTTTTCTGGGTTATGACCGTTGGCAGTGGTTGAGGGTTTTAACAGCTATTTTCCAGAATAAGCTGAAAAGCTGTTTTCGAAAACTGCAGAAAACGATCGGTCGTTTCTGAAAAAACGATCGGTCGTTTTCCAGAAAATGATCGGTCGTTTCTGAAAAAACGATCGGTCGTTTTTTTGACCTGCTCACTGGAAGAAATCTGTACAAAAACGATCGGTCGTTTTTGTACAGTCGATCGGTCGACTGTTCTTCTGGCAGTTTTTCGGACTTCTTCGAAAGCTTGTAGCTTCTTCGTTTTAGCTCCGATTTTGGTTCCGTTTGAACCGTTGGCTTCGTTTTTCCGAGATCTATCTTTCTGGCGTACTGCAATTTACAAATTCTCTTTTTGGAAAAAAACAAGCATTATATCATCGAAATAGAAAAATCGTAAAATCATTAAAAACATAATCAAAGTTATAATCAAAATCAATTATTGAACCCCATGGTTCAACAAAGATGGATGCCAATCTTACGCTAAAGAGTCCTGTGATACATGGAAAGATTGAAGCCAATCAAAAGAGTCAAAGGAATCACAAAAGATCTTGAAGCAAGAAGATTGTTTTACTTATTTATATAGTTGATAACTTAGCTTGTAAAAAGTGTGTGTTCTACGTTATAAAGAACTCATTCTTGAGAGAATACACAGTGAGCTTTATAAGAAAACAATGGTGAGATACCATTGATTTATAATTGGTAGTTATAAGGTAGGAGCAATATAGAGATAGGCAGAAAAATTTAGAGTGGGTCTGAGTGTTTTTCAATAATACTTGAATCCTATATTGTAAACTTTTATAATATCATAAACTGGGTGAGTGCCCCGGAGACGTAGCCTGGTTAGATGAACTCCGTTGTTAAATGTGCGTGTGATTTATTTCAAGTACATTTAACTTTACTCAGTTCTGTCCATTAATACACTTGGTTCCAACTGTGGTTGTAACATCACTTGAAATCTAACTGTAAAACTGCAACTGAAAGAGCGGATAGAAATTTCAACTTCCAACTCATATATATATATATATATATATGCACATTTCAGTCCTTTTATATCTCCTCGTAAAAGAGCTTAGGGTAAATAGTTTTGCTTTTTTAAGAACAATGTTTAAAATATTAGAGACTTAGTACAGAAGCTTTAGCTTTTTTGTTTATCAAATGACAATTTTTATTAGAATAATAAAAAAAAATTGCAAAATAATATTAACTGGACATGGTAAACTCGTACACAAAGCATCTTATGTTTAAAAAGTTTACATTAAGACGTAGTTAAAAATAAATTCCAATCGATACTCAAGCTGTTATAAAAGTAACCATGGGATGATACAGCCGTGATAATAAGACATTACTCCAATTTGACAACATTGAAAAGTGTAAAGGAATCCTTAGAAACAAATGTATGTATTCTCGGTTTGATATGTAACAGTTTCTGAAAAAAATTTGGTTTCCAAATTTACTAATTCACAGAAGGCATTAGAAAGCCAGAGTCATGTCACAGAGATACAACTTCCAGACCTTAAACTGTACACACAAATTGCAATTACATTAAAAAAAAAGAAAAGAAAAGAAAGAAACATATGTGTTTCCACAACACTCATAACTTTTCATGAAACTAAGTTCAATACTTCTCATTTTCGAATCCTAAGCATCGCCCCACATAATGTCAAGTTCACCCCAATCCGATAAAGGCACTTTCAAAGCCTTCCAAACAGCTTGCGAGGCATCAACAATATTGTTAGGACAGGGTGGTTGGTAATCGTGTTTGGAATCGCAGCCAACCGAAGAATCACACTCATCTACAACCATTGCCTTAACCTGTCGCCCATTTCCGTAAATAGTGATATTTTTCAAGCACCTACGTTCGTTGTTCAACCAACCAGTTGACAGTGCCACCACATGCGTATCATCTGAATAGTACTTTTTATCACACTTAGCCGGGCCTCTGCCATCCCCGCCTTTCTCAAAACTGTTGAGTGTTAAGAGTGCCTTTGTACGATTAGAAACAGGAGGTGAACATTTGTAAGTAGGGTAAAATTTGCCTTGTAAGCAACACAAGTTTTCTTCGATATCACAATATGGAGCAGGCTTTTCGCGCCTTGTCGTGCCACTTGGTTTGCAGGTTTGAGCACCGACAAGAAAAATTGAAGAAATAAACATGAGAGACAACATTACAGTAAGTTGGGGGGAACAAACATTTGTCTGCATTTTCTCTAATAAGTTTTAGTCTGAAGAATCCACTTGGTCCATTACAGTATATATAACTATAAATGGTTGTGCCAACGATAAAATAACGGTCTTTGTGTTCTTAAATTTAGATCTAAGATAAAAGTTAAAACTACAGCTAAGCATAAGTATACGACGGAACAAAAGTTTGGAAGATAACTTGTCAAAAAGAAAAGAAAAAAGAAAATATATAAATTTGCTTTCTCATTTACTATTTCCGTTCAAAAAAATGGTCTCCTACCAAATCACGTGCAAGTTTGACTGGTTAAGAATTTGTATAAAAATTACCGAAATGAAAATTTTCAATTTTTAATAATGTAATTTAACTTTTAAATTATATGATTAGCTTAAAAAAAAATTATTTTGATAATTTTAATACAATTTTTTGGCCGGTCAAATTTGCACGTGGTTTCGTATGGTCCATATTTTTGGTAAGGATGGAGTATCATTTATTTAAATTCATACAAGTCGGGAAAAAATTGAGTTTGATACTCGTACAATGCATGGCTAAACTATAATTTCAAATTGAATTGAGAGTCTGAGACTACATTCTTGGCCTTTGCTGAGTTGTTTATTGAGCTCTCTTGATTCATTCTACAGTATTGAAACCCAATACTTAATTCAAAACTGAACCGAATGGTAACATTAATGTGATGCGACATTAATCACAGGACCATTAAACAAGCATAATATACAAATCACTACTTTTTTATTATTAGTATATCAAGCTTAACATGTATTTTTACTCACTTTAGTAACTAGCATAAGTACTCTTTTATGTTATTATATTCCAAATTTTTTTATTCTTATACTGTTATTCAAAGATTCTTTTTAGTTCAGGATATACATCAAATATTAAAAAAAAAACTTTGTTAATACTAAATTACAAAAAGACATTTTTTATTATTATTTTTTTTTTAACAAACCAACTTTTATTAGAAATTAATAGTCTTACAATACTTTGAAAAACAATAAATTACAACTGGAAACCAGTAATCAACCCAATTACAAAACTGAAGAATGAGTTTTAAAAGAAATGTGTTACAAAACCGATAATTCTACTACCTGATGCTTAACTACCAGGTCACCAACTTGAACATTGTCTTCACTCAAAAAACCAGATATGGACACAGATACATAGCCAGAATAAGCATATTTGCCAACCATTCTTCTTGTAAGTGCTTGATTCGCTGGACTTGTAAGTCGCGTGATTCCAGCATAAAAACGATAGCCGACATTTGGATGACGGCACCCACAAGTTAGAGCTGCCAGTGTCAAAGGACTTTGAAGTTCTTAGGGGGCGTTCCAATACCAATTTCACCATAATAATCGTTGTTAGTGTTCAATAATATGCTTCAGAAAATATTCATCACTAGCATAGAAAAGCCAGGGCCGAAAAAGCAAGGCTTTAACAGAGGTACTAAGACCAATCAAAATTATAAACCCACCAATAGTGAAAATCGTCCAAACCTTGCTTCAGGGTGACCATCATTAGCTAAAAACCAACCATGCCCGAGGATACATCAAACACAAAAAGTTTTACCCCTAAAGCTGGAGGTTTCTTTTTGGTCTAACATATACATAGCAAACACTTTATTAGGCAAAAAAACAGGGGAATGCATAACTAGATCAGCGCCATTAGCACCCATCTTTGCCAAGGCATCCGCTACTTGATTTTGCTCTCGATAAACATGAACAAAGTCCAAACCAATCAAATTTATCAATTCACAAATATTACTCCATATAGATTGAAATTTAAGACCAGGAGTGGTGTTATTCTTCCACCAATTGACAATAATCTCAGAGTCAGTCTCAATATTAATGCCATAAATATCCATACCATAACAGATAAGCAAACCATTGTAAAAAGCCAAGAGCTCAGCTAGCGTATTAGAGTTAGATATATGACGAAAAGAAAAAGCAACTATCAAAAGACCATTGCTATCTCTAATCAATCCACCATTGCCTGAGTTATTACCTCTAGTTGAGCCATCAATATTAAGCTTGAGCCTATCTGACGGTGGGCATTTCCAGCTAACCAGACAAGGTTTTTTAACCCTGTATTCAATTAACTTAAGCCCCAAACCATGAAGGGTAATATTTTGAAAGTTGTTAGTAGGGCTGGTAGGTTTAATAAGAAAATTGATATCCCTTAACCAATTAAGAACTTTAGCAATAATTTTAGTGGCGCACATGGGAGTATTATCATGTTTATAGCTGTTCTTACTCAACCATATTTCCCATAAAATAAGAAAAGGCACCAAGGCCGCAGTTTTACCAAAATGAGAACCGTCACAGTTGCTGCACCAATTCTGCAATTTCCTCTTCCAATCATTTCCAATCATTTCGTGGACAATGCTGAAATCCGAAACTATTGCAAAAATAACTCCATACTTTGTTAGAAACATCACTATGCCCCATAAGGTGACAAATGGAATCGCAAGTATAATTTGTACAACAAGAACATTTAGAAGCTAAATTGATGCCATACTTTTTTAAATCCTCCTCTAGTTTAATAGCATTATGCCACAATTTCCACACAAAGATTGAAACTTTAGTAGGCAAAAGGGGATTCCAAATGTGTTTAGCCATATTAAGAACAGGATTTTTCACTCTAATGAGTAAAATCACCATTATGAGTAATAGGCCATGTAACATCCCGTATTTTTATAAATGGTTTTATTTATGATTTAATTTATCCAAAAACGTTTTATACAAAATTTTACCAAAAACCGGTCACTCGACTAATTTTTAACCAAAAACCGAAACTCTTCCGAAAAACTTTATTTTTAAAACCTGTTACTAATTTTACTAATAAAAATGACCTAATAGTTTTGTTTTTAAAGATTTGTTATTTTGAGTAGTAAAACTTTATTTTTGGATTAAGAGTTAACTATTAGAATTTTGGGAACCAAATAGTTCGTTACCTCAAACTATCTCAAAACAGCTTTTTATAAACACTTCCAGCCACTTTTCAAAAGCAAAAATCAGTAAAAACAAGTAAGAAGAGAGAAGAAGAGAGAAGAAGAGAGAGAAAGAGGGAAAAAGAAGAAGAAGAAGAAGAGGAAAAGGAAACCACCATTAGCGGGTTTATACCGGAAGCATCTCCTCTACGCTCTAAGGTAACGGGGGTTATCCATTGCGACTAGACAAGGGTGTATGCTAGTATTAGGTTTTACGTTTATTATATATTGGGGGTTTTTGTCTTTTATATTATATATGTTCTTAATTTGTTAATTGGGTTTATTTGTTGTATGTTTTATCCACTTATTTGAATGGGAGAAATTGATGAGTTAGTTATATTGATTCCGGATTAGCGAGATTATGGATGGGTTTGCATGATTTATTAGTTGTTTATGAGATTATATAGTTGTTGATGGAATTGGAGAAATTTATGTTGAATAATGGTGAATTGTAGTTTATGCACACAAGGTGTTTGTTAAAATGCCTGAAAGTGATTTTATGTTGTATTGGCGTTTGGCTAGTTGTGAATTTAATACATCTGGTTATGTGTTATGTCGTATTACGTTAAGAGACGTATGAGATGGTGTTATTTGATTAGTATAATATTATTGGTCGAGGCCTTAATATTCATACATATGAGATTGTGTTAATTGGATGATTTTATATTATTGGCCGATGCCTTGTGTTTTAGCTGTAGTGGCAATGGTCTCTGTCTCTTCCTAATTCCGGGGACAGAAGACGGCCGAGGGGATAGAGAATGACTCGTCTTACGGACCGGGGCGAGTGGCGTGAGAGGTCCCAGTGTGCACTATTTACTTTTATGTTAGCAATGGTCTATGTCTCTCCCTAATTCCGGGGACATATGACGGCCGAAGGGATAGGGAATGACTCGTCTTACGGACTGGGACGAGTGGCGTCAGAGGTCCAAGTGCGCACTATAAATCTACTTTTATGTTGCAATGGTCTCTGTCTCTCCCTAATTCCAGGGACAGAAGACGGCCGAAGGGATAGGGAATGACCTACCTTACGGACCGGGGTAGGTGGTGTGAGAGGTCCATGTATGCTATGTATGCTATTGATGTGTGTTGATGTTATTTAATTTATTTAATTTTATCCCGTAGTAGAATGTTATTATATTTCTTTTTATACGTCGATTATCGTAGTTGTAGAATTTGTGAGCTCTTGCATTTATGGGATGGAGAGACGGTATTTGTGGTGCCGTCCCGTCTAGTTATGTGCGTGGGACTCACCGTTACAATTTTGTATTTCAGGTACTTTATAGGTTGTGGCATTTCGTTAGGAGCTTTTGCAAGACATCACATGGGCTCGGGACTTCTTTATGCTGCTTTCATTTTACTTAGACATTTTTGAGGTTGTAGCCTACGGGCAATTTACATTCGTTTATTTTATCTCGCCTTGTAGCCGCGTTTGACAAATACTTTTGTTTATCGTTTAATTGTTCCTTTAGCTCGCTAATGTTTTCTTTTAAAAATTTTTATTTCGTACCAACAGGTTCTACTTTCTTTTATTTTAAAAAGGTCATGCCTCGATATCCGTTTTACGGATTTTGGGGCGTGACATGCCAAAACCTAATATCAGAACCAACGCTCAAGCTAATAGAAAGTTGAGTTACCATATTAACCAAGGGTTTTCCCCCCATAAGATTAAGCAGGGGTAAAAATTTACCATTGAATAACTTGGTTGAGAAGCACGTTAGGAAAGACGACACCAAAGTGCTCGCAGAGAAGCCCCTTTCCTGACCAGTTCTTGTACCAAAAACTCACAGACCCTTCCTTAACACACCATTCACTTTTAGCTATAAGAGTAGGAAAGTTAGAAACAAATATCTTCCAAGCATTAGAGTGATAAGATAAAATAACAGGGTCATTCCAATTAATATAATGAGAAAAATACTTTTGATACATAAAGATAGTACATGGGGATTCAACATTCAAAAGCCTCCAACTCATCTTGAGATGAAGAGCTTTCATAACCTCGGCTATATTTCTAATCCCTAGACCCCCCTCATTGGTGGGCTTAGTAATTCTGGACCAACTAATCCAATGATGACTATTTTTTTCCTCAAAAGAGCCCCAGAAAAAGTTAGAGAAAATAGTATCAATCTTGTCAGTTGTAATTTTTGGAGGATGAAGAACTGCTAAAATGTGCATAGGAAAAAAATAGAGTACATGTTTAATAAGTATAAGTTTAGCACCAGATGAAATAATAGAGCTTTTCCAATTAGATACTTTTTTGTTAATTTTATCCACAAGTGGATCATACATGCTAGAAAGAAGCTTCGCGTGATGTAGAGGGATGCCTAAATATTTAGTAGGAAAAGTGCCCTCAGTAAAACCAGTAGCTGCTGCAATAATGCTACAAAAAGACATTTATTAATTACTATGGAAAATAAATCGTAGGAACAATACACTAAATTATACTTTGAACCATAATTTACGCACCACATAGAATATAAAAGTAAAATAGAATGCATAAAAAAATATCATTTGTGATTAGTTTTTTTTAAGATGATATTTTTTTATAAGTGACAAACATAATTGTTTTTGGAGACATGACAAATGTATTATATTTTAAAGAAACAAAGCAATTTCGTTCACAAGAAAATTACTACCATGATACCATCAATAATAACATATAGTATAAAAGAGTAAAAGGCATTTGGATTCAATATTCAATATTCAATATTCAGTTACATACCACAAATAGATTATTTAATGGATACTAATACCACATTGCTTGTTACATTTTATGTTACGGTTAGAGGAAAACTTAAAACTTGACACTAAATTGTTGCTCCTAGGCAACTTAAAAAGAGCCAATATGAATGTAAAAAACCAAGAACACTACTATAGGCTGACACTAAAATAAAAAGTAAGATAAGCATTCGAGATGCTCTAAACTTGAGAACTGAGCAGTTATTCTGGCCTTGGCATCCACTACTACTTTGAAGGAAGTTCGTAAAAATTGATTGAATTGAACTCTAACTTGTGTTTTTTATTTCCAAAGTAACTCTTACTTGTTTTCTCCCTGCTACTTAATTACATCTTCGTGTATATAGCTATAACCCTTTCATGTTGTTCATATAAATCACAATAATATCATAACAAGTACAGAAACGATGAGGAACTTCAGCTTAAGAATACCATTTTTAAAGTTATTTGTGTTCGCCATTTTGCATTTTTTCGGAGCAAAGGCACACGGCACACTCCTTTGAATATTTCCATCATATTGGCTATTGGTGGATGAGTGTGTCGTGACTCGACTATGGGATGTGATAAAGGACCATAATTATATATCAGCCACCATGTTGTAACAATATCGTTGACGATCGTTGACGCTTGAACGTAAGACTCGCTTAAAAAGAAAAAAGAAAAAAGAAAAAAGAAAAAAGAAAAAAGAAAAAAGAAAAAAGAAAAAAAGGAAAGCCGGACATATGTTGTACATGGAACAACACTTGCATAATTATTACGCAACAGTTTACCAATCAAATAATAGAAATCACGAGAACTATGGAACAAGGAATGCTGTTCATCATAAAAGCCAATATGTTAATAACTAATTTCATCGTTTGAAGTAATTAATTTATGTACAAAATTATCTTTACTATTATGTAAATATGTGGCCAGTCAAATTGAACTAATCCCTATGCATATGTGTTTCTTTCCAAAAAAAAAACAAATGAGTGGTTGCCAACATATATATACTAACTTAGCAACTTCATCACTTTATTTACACTTTCATATCTTCAATTGATTGCAATAGTCATATTTATTTATTTATTTATTTATTTATTTATTTATTTATAAGGTGATGGTGTAGTTCTCTTGTATACACGTTAATCTCTAGACAAAGTTAAATACAATGAAATATGAAATAAACTGATGTGGGAGATTTATTTATTTATATTTTTCATATGCCTCCCGGAAAATAAAGGGAAACTTCTCTTAAAAAAATATAAAGGTAATCTCAGGGTAATGTTAACTAAGCCAGAAATTTTTAGGCTAGCAAAGAAAAATGAAAAGCATTAAAAGAAAAAATTTAAAAAGCAAAAAATAGAGAGGGCCCAACCGGGTTCGAACCGGTGACCTCTTGATCTGCAGTCAAATGCTCTACCACTGAGCTATGGACCCCTTTCCTGTTTAAGGAATATTATCTAACTATATAATCTAATTATAATTCTTATTCAGCATTTTTATTGTATCTTTTAAGTTTTCAACGTGGTCATCTCTTTTGTTTCTTCAGAAATCTCTCTCTCTCTGGTATCTGTGTGTGTGTGTGTGTGTGTGTGTGTGTGGATAGATAAATGATGAACCCAAGTACGGACAAGTTAGTAAGGAGAACAACAATGGGGGCAACTGTTGTCTGTTCTTATCTTCTTCTCACCGCTGATTATGGTCCCGATCCCAATGCCCTAACACCTGTATGTTATATACTCCCTCCGTCCCAAATTATTTTGCCTATACGAAACTACGTGCAATTTTGACCAACAAATAACTCAATTTTTCAAAAGATAATCACATAGTTTACATTTCAACAATTTAAAGACGAGATATTTGCCGGTCAAAGTTGCACGGAGATACATAGAGCCCCAATATTTTTGAACAGATGGAGTATATTTCTCTCTCTCTATATCTATATATATATATATGTATGTATCTACACAAATGGTATTATCTCTCTTTGTTATCTTGCATAGACACCTTAATTAGTGAAATACTATGTGTTAATTAGTTAGTTAGGGTTTTAAATGTGACTCTCGATTAGGGTTTTAGTTTACTTTTATCTTTTTATGTTTTTGACTGTATTGTCTTAATATTTAATTGGCCAGGTTTTAACTAGAAATAGCGAACTAGTAGTCTAGAGTAACCCTTTAGGAAAAATGATCCCTTACTACAAAATTTGAAACTTAATTATAAAAAAAAAACGTGCTTAGAATCGATTTTAACTAAGATTAAGTACCTATGCGAAATGATGCTGCCTCTTTTTACTCTTTATCTTTGTGTTTAACTTTGATGCTCAGTGAAATTAATATGTACCAATTACTATTAAACAAAATACATAATTTGGGGTTTTTGATAATTATGTCCCGAAGTATATGCTAAATATTAACGTTCCCCACACTTTTTTGACTAAAAGTTATCTTGTTCGTTAATACGTACCATTTAACATTTAAAATCTGTTGAACTAGATGTATATTAGGGTTTCTGACTGTAACTGTGTATCGGACTTTTAGTTTTAGCTGGGAATAGTTCTTGCTCAATTCATTTACAAATTACAAGGCGCGTTAGGATTTTGGATTGGGAAAGGATAGGCATAAATAGTTGAGGTATTTCATGCGTGTTCTTCGTTCCAAAATCAGTAGATGGTTGGTTACAGACTAGATTACGTACACACGGCATTTTGTATAGCTAAAACTACTGCTCCTTTTGATTAGGGATAGATGGTTTTTTGTTTCTCTAAAGTTAGTTTTGCATCAGGGTTAGATGTGAAATTGAGATGTAATTGCTGCTCATCCCTTAAAAGGAAGTTACTATGTTGTTAAGAGGATGAATGACATGGTTACGGGGGAAAAGGAAAAGAAACCGAATGGTTATAGACTGCTAATTGACCAAAGTAGAAATATGCTCTACAGTTAAACTTATGGTTGAGTAGAAGATCCTGTCAAGTGCCATAAATATTCGAGGAATTTTCAATAGCCTTATGGTTTCTTTATTCTTATTTTTACAAGGTTTGCCATTGAGGCCATTCACATTAGGATAATTGTGGAAAGGGGTAGTTGTCTGCAAGAAAGTACACGTTCATAAGAAAAGAAAGTTTAAAGCACACGAATACAAAAAATTGTGATTAACCTGTCTGCTTGTTTGTGAGTTAATTTCTATGTATATTATCTTTTTAGTTGATCTGATCCTTTGTAAGAGTATGAGATAGTAACTATAGAACCACCTTTGGTTTGTTTCCCATGCTTTATATTGTCATTCTTCATTTGTCACCCTGATAGTGAAGGCTTGTAGCAGAGTCTTCGTCCAGAATTTCCCATTTAAAAGCCGTTAGCACCACCTAATATATTTTAACTCCAAAACTTAATGTTTTCACAAAGATAAATTCTAATATTATTTTGATGAAGTCTGGAAGTTCTTTGCAAATATATTGTTTAGCCTGTGTCGTTTCTTATTTGTGCTTGAACTTCTGCCTAGGAACTAAAATTAAATCAAATGACAATTCTAGTTTTGATTGTAATGCTGCATTTCGTTGTCACCTGAAGGGATATGACAAAAAAGTACCCTCATATTCTGACATGTTGGCATTTTAGTTTGAATTTTCCCAATCTCACTCTTCAAACAAGGCTATATGTGAAGTGGATATCGGGCTTAATTGTTTACTAAATTTAGAATTCTATATTTTTTTATCTTCATTTCGTTCTGAGTTTCGTTTAACTTGCAATGGCAGATCAAGAATGCAATTCAATCAGTGGAGCAGTCTGTGAAAGACTTTATATTTGGGCAGAAGAAAGGAAATGAAAAGGCGGAGAAGGATAAGCCTGCCTCTAACCCTGAAAAGGAACATTAGTAGCCAGTCAAATGTATGCAGGGCATCTTTTCCCAAGTACTTTAAAACAGTGGATAGAAATTGTGTTTACCAGGCTCTGCTAGTTAATAACAAGTAGCATGTATGTAATGTGAAACTATCATGTCGGATTACTTTTCTTAATGGAGAATTGCTTCTGCGTTTCCTTGTGCATTTGGTGTTTTACAATTTGTCTGAGTTTGATTTGGTTTGGATACAGTTTTGATCATTTTGTAGCAGCAGGTGCTGATGCAAAATACTGGTATCTGAGTGAGAACCTAACATGAACCAACTTTTTCTATGTTTTAGTTGTACCATCCATTTAAGTTTTCAATTATAGCAAACTGCCCTCATATTTTCAGTCCCTTCCCAGTTGGTCATCATAATCAAGAGAATTTCTTTTATACGAATATCATCAAACTTAAGTTCTGCTACAGCCTAAATTTTGAAAAAAATCAGGTTTACAGTTTACCGAATACAGTGTAAGAATCAACTTATCCTCCCTATTTACATTTGTATCCAATCTTTTATTTTCTCTCTTTTTTATGTCGTACAGTTTTCAACACATCTTCACTCTTTTATCACTGAACTGTATGTAATGATTTTACAGTGCATACTGCATAATTCGTTTGTCTTTTGTTAAATGATAATACAATACTCCTTAGTAGCTCTAGCATACAGTTTTGGCCTTTGTAGGTGTGACTAAAGAACTACAGTGATGTCAAACCTATTTGGTAATTGCTTCCACTGTTTTAATTGAAAATTTAAGAATCCATTTTTTTAAAAAAAATATTTGGCTTCTAAGCGAAAATATTTTTGAAAAAGGTATGGCTTAGAACTGAAACATGAAGAATCTCAAAATTTGGAAATTTGATGACTTTGGTCCCTTTCATTATTCATTACCTTCTCAAACTCGTTTTCTTGTCGTACCAAGAGGCTATACCTTAATACTCATACCCTAATACTCCTCAAGGTCCATTTTCAGCTAGAACATCACATACGGTCAACTGTGATTTATTTTCTAGGAGCAAATCTTGCAAGTATACAAACTTAAAGGTGGGAGAAACCTTTCTACGAATCTTATTCTATGGTCCATTTTTGCAATTAAACCTACAAAGAACTCTTTCAAAACTCTAAACCTTTTTTTATTATATATTCCAAAAATATTCAAAACATGTGTAAAATCCTCATTCACAAAAATTAACCGTTTTTCTAACTACCCATCCACTTAACTCCTTCATTCTCACTCTCTCAACCAAAACCATGTCTTCTCTTCCTCATTTCTCTCTCTAAACCCTAACACTAACATTCCAAAATGTCGAAAACCATCAAACCCTTTTACAATCTCAACCCTCCCCTCAAAACCCTTTTCAAATCTCACCCCAAGTTTCTTAAAAAGCCTAAAAAGGTCCAAACTTTCAAGGTCATTTCTTGCTCACAAGACTCCCAAAACGAAACCAAGAAACCCATAACGGTAATGTCGATTTTCATGGCTATTCCTGACTGGGCCGACGATATAAAAGAGAAGCGTATGCAACAGAGCAGAGCCTTGTACAACCATGATGATTGGTTACAACATAGGAGCTCTACTAGGCACATAAGGCATTTCGTATCGAGTTTGTCGTCGAGGGTGATCTTGTCGCTTGTTCCTCCGGTGATTGCTTTCACTTCCGTGGCTGTGCTTGTCGCGAGTTATAATACGGCGGTTATGATGGATTTGTTGCCTGAATTTTTGCCGATATTGAGAGTTTCTTCGCTACCCTATCAGTTAACAGCACCGGCTCTGGCGCTGTTATTGGTGTTTAGGACGGAGGCTTCTTATTCGAGGTTTGAAGAGGGGAGAAAAGCTTGGACTAAGTTGATTGCAGGCAAGATTCGAAAATTTGTTTTTGTTTTGTTTATTTGAAATAGATATGGTTTTTTGGAAATTAGTTGACTACTTTGTAAGTGGAAGAGAAAAGAACTAAGACTTAAAAAAATTATTTGATGAGTAAACATTGTTTTGTTTTATTTTGTTTTTATGATCGTAGAACAAATTATTTTAATATAATAAGATCAAGTTAGCGTTTAACTTTAGACAACTTTGCTATATCAGGTGACGAGAAGGAAATGTCACCTTTTGCCCCAAAAATTTTGCGGATGAAATTTTAATTTATATATTTTACGTTCTCCTAAGTTGAGCCTTTTCTCGATAGTGAAATTAGGGTATGCAACTTTTCATAAGAAGGCGAATGAAAATTTAGTTGTTTGATTGCAGGGACTAATGATTTTGCGAGGCAAGTGATGGCTAGTGTGGAGAACTCAAAAGATAGCTCTCTTAAGACAGCTCTTTTGCAGTATATTATAGCCTTCCCAGTTGCCCTCAAGGTTAGTCAATTGCAATTTGTTTCAATGTTATTGTTGATTTTCTGGATGACGTATTCGTGCTTATATTGTTTCATTTACTTGTTCGAGAACAAGTAAATAAATGTTAGTGGGAAAAAAGGAAAATGGGGAATCAAACATGTATTAGGAAGTTTGTAAAGGATGATTAAATATATGATTGTTTTAAGGACACCTAATTGTAGAAAATTGGGGAAGTGAACTAGAAAGAGGGTAAATTGAAGAAAAGGTCTGAAATTTACAAAGTAAACTTTTAAATGCAGTGTCACTTAATATATGGATCAAATTTTGAGAGGGACCTTCAAGATTTACTGGAAGATGATGATCTAGCACTAGTCCTTAGTTCACAGCATCGCCCTCGTTGTATTGTTGAGTTCATCTCTCAAGGACTCCGGATGCTAAATTTGGAGGAATCTAAGCTGAATTTGCTGGTAATTATTTTCTTACCTGGATTTACTTTTTAATTTCTTGAATGACCAATATTGTCAGTATAGCAGGCTGTAGGTGTAGGTCTCTTGACATTCAATTTTCACCCGCACAATAATGTACTATTTCATGTTAGGAGTAAATTTTTAGGTTGTCAATCTGTGATCATGTTGATTTATTTGAGTTTTGGAGGAAAATGGTTTGTAAGTTGCGTTTTTTTAGATTGGTAACTATAGAAGTTTCTCATTTTCAATCTTGTTTTTGGTTTTCCAGGAGTCGAAAATCTCTTGTTTCCATGAAGGTATAGGTGTTTGTGAACAGCTTTTGGGCATACCAATTCCTCTTTCATACACTCGCTTGACCTCTAGATTTTTAGTCCTTTGGCATCTCACACTGCCCATCATATTGTGGGATGATTGCAAGTGGATTGTTGTTCCCGCAACTTTCATTAGTGCAGCTTCACTATTCTGCATCGAAGAAGTTAGTTTATAACTCACGTACATATGCTAGATCAACCCAATTAAATAGACCCTCTTTTCCCGTGGCTAGATACTAATCTATGATTGTGACAGGTTGGTGTCCTTATTGAAGAGCCATTTCCGATGCTAGCCCTTGATGAGGTGTGTAAACTGGTTCAGAGTAATATTCAAGAAGCTTTGGCTTTAGAAGCATCGATTCAAGCACAGCTCAGAGCAAAGAGAAAGAACCATGCCATTGAGCAATCACCCAATGGTCGGGCATGTTCTTAGGAATTATGGCAATATCAAATGATCACCTCCGATACTGGAACTTCATCAATAATACATTACTTTTCTTGCATTTTCCGAATGAGGAAGTGCCAAGAAATGTACTCCATTTGCCAATTTAGGATGGAAGTTCTTAATAGAAAGTTAGAATGGCAAAAGTATATAGTTAGCATAATAGGTAGCTAGAATCATATGAATGTAAAAATGTTATGAATCGCCTTGGAAGGTTTCTTTTGAGTTAATACATGTATGTATTTCGTATTTTATTTTTGAAGAAAAGAGCAGAGACTTGTTCTTATACTGAGTTTGAAAGTCTGTTGCGGTTGTTTGGTTGAGTAATACTGTATTATTGTTGGTATCCAGCTACAACGTGACATATCTAGTCGTCAACAAAATGTAATATGTTTAACAACTCACCATGCTTTGTTAGAAAACAACGATATTTCTAATTAATTTTACAAATACGGAAAGTGTGACAAAGTAAACATTTTGAGTGTTTTTCATTTCAAGTAACCAAGGTCATCTCGTTCATTTCTTGCATCGAACAAAAATATAGTAATGTCTAGTGTCATTTAAATTTGTAAGATTAGTGGTCGATCTCAAATGACAGATGGTCTTTGGATGGAGGGCAGTAGTCAATAGTCAGAATGTTGGGTGATTGATCGATAGCTTGCAAAAATAATCGAGAGTTACATGGTGCCTGAATTCCAAAACACTTGCTCATACTTATATAGTAAGTAAAAAAAGAAAAGGCTGGAAATTTACCTCAGCATAAACATAAGGTTGACAAGGTAGAATTAAATAAAATTCAAAAACCTTTTTTTATTGAGAGGGGAAGAAGGCAAAAAGAGATTTGTTCGATATTTTGGGGGCGAAAAAGAGACTGAAACATTTGTTTCTGAAAAAAGAAAAAGAAAAAGAATGTATTTGTCTAAGCCCGGGTTCGAACCGGGGACCTCTAGTGTGTGAGACTAGCGTGATAACCGACTACACCACCCAGACTTTGTTATTCCAATTTATCAAAAATAATATTTATTGTATTTGAAGAATTCTCTAATATCAGAGACAAAATAGGAACAAGTAGATACTCCTACTTAAGCATGAAAATTTTATTTTAGCTATTATAGTGTTGACTGTTGAGGGGCTAAAATACTTTCCTAAGCTAGCATAATTGTGTGATACAGTATAAACAGAACTTTGAGAGTTGAAAAGTTGAAATCACGCTATGATCGCTTCTCCAACTTTATGTTATCTATATAGATGTATGTGTCCTTTTGTTGCGCAAGATCTAGTTTTCAACTTTTCGAAACGGAAGGTGGCCATTGCAAATTGGATAATATGCAGGACCATCAAGGTGCGGTATTTTTAACCGAGCACTCACATTAGATTATGCATCCCGCTCTCTATAATTAACACAAAGTCATATTTTGATTTCATTTCACAATTACTATACCTACCAAAAGTCAAAACTGCAAGCTCTCTATCTAGAGTACAAATCTTCTACCCCTTATTCTCTACCCCCTTTCGTACCCTCTTACTTATTTTATTCAAAAAAAAATTCTAAAAAACTTAAAAAAAATTGTACAATTACTATAATACATGTATCAATACATTTCAATAATTAATTTTTTTTTTAAATCCACATACAATTTATTTTGAAATAAATGTATAAATTAGTGTAAATTAAACATTAAATCTTAGAAAAATTGTCTAAAGCAATATTATGCCCAAATGTTTTAAAATTTGAATACAATATAATATAAAAACTTATAAATTTGCGGAACAAGTTGTGAAAATTTAAAATTTGAGTGAAAATAAGCAGGGGGCATGGAAGGGGGTAGAGAATAGGGGGTAGAAGATTTGGACTCCTCTATCAACACTTCTATAATAATTAAATTCATTTAGCCAAGAAAGTGTAATTTATCACACTAAAAAACCAGAAAGGCTACTGGACTTAAAAGTCAACTCATATATCTTTTCATTTTTATTGACCCAAATTATTAAAAATCAAGAAAGGCTACCGGACTAGGCAGTACAATTTTAGGTTTAAAATAAAAATAAAAAGTTGTGTCAAAGAAAATCACTAGTAACATAAATCATGATTCATGATCAATACAAGATAAATCGGAACGAAAAGTAATTATGCTGCATATTCGGTTATCATCATCACGAAAGAACAGAAGAATTTATTTTTCAATAGTCCCACTTCTGAATTAAGTCTTACTAATTTTGTTGTTATCTTCTTATTAATAACAAACATAACTAATGAAAGTTGAAACTACTTTTTGTCCTAATTTTGTTGTTTTCTTCTTATCAATAACTACTCTTCTGAATTAAGTCATCCTAATTTTGTTGTCTTCTTCCTAAAAAAGTTTCGATCTTACTTTAAGCACAACCATATTTGATTTTTGCCCACAAATTAAAATTTTGAAATAAGCATAGCCATGTTTTGCTAGCTACTTTAACAAGAAATAAGTACGACTGGCAGGCAACTAGCCTGCTGGAATAATCTTTTTTGACTTAAATAGGCAGATAATACATATCCTACACATTTAGCGAGCCTTAAGGTTGCCCAAATTGTGTCTTCCTACTAAAAAAGCTTTACTCGAGGGGATAAAAGGTCACGGTATAAAGTATAAACTATAACAATAACCCATAAATAAATATGCGAAAATCAGGAGGACTAGCAATTTAAACATCAACTGTTAAACACGCACAAGCATTCAGCAGTCTGCATTTAAGTAAACAATGATAATTAGATTCATGGACCACCAGCAGATCGATGAAAACACATGAAAAATAAAGCTAAAGGCATGTAAAATTCTTCAAACAAAAGTTGGCTATCAGAGGTTTCTTATGGCAAACCCAAATTGAAGTAAAAACCGACTCCGGAGTTCAAAAACACACAGATGTAAATAAACGCTAAACGCTCCTTCACTAAATAGTAAAATAAAGTTCCAACCGTTTGCAATGACTCATTTCTTCTTCTCTCCACCTCCAGTCGCCCTGGAGAAATAACAAAGAAACAAAAACTTATAAGCTTCCACCCTACGTGTCCAAACCATAAAGAAAAACAGATTTCGACAATTTCATGGGCAGAGTAGTAGTAATGCAAGTAAGAACAGACAAAGCCAGCTCATTAATTACCTCATTTTGCGGAGAACATTAGACATCTCCTCTCGCTTTCGCTTGGCTCTCTTGTGGGTGCCGAGCTTTCGCTTTGCCACTTTCAGAGCTCTCTTATCTTTCCCAACTTTGAGAAGTTCTGTTATCCTCTTCTCATATGGAGCAAACCCAGCAACTTCTCTGATCAGACTTCTAACAAAAAGGGTCCTCTTACTTGTTTTCTGAAAGGAAATAAAAAAGGATTACATATTACTTCTGAACACCTATGAACCATATTAAACAATGAACACAGATTTAACAAAATTGTGAGGAAGTATTTGAAAAGAGGACTACAAGATTAAATGTCGTAATAATACAGCAGAGGAGTGTATATATACAACTTCAACTTACCCCTTTTCTGGCAGAAGGTTTGGGTGCCAATTCCTTTTTGGTCACAATATGTCCTTTGTTTAAACCCACAAACAGGCCAGTGCTCGGTGGTTTAGGAGCCATCACCTGAGATGCACATTAAGAACAAGCATATTAGAGAAAAACAGGAGTAAACCACATGGATATAAAACTAGAATAGTGCAAGCAATATCATACAATACACATAACACCATGATTTGCTTGATTCTTTTCAATCAAAATTTAGACGAGACAACTCAAAAAAACATGAAGTCCCTAAATTCTAAATGAGGATTTAGTTTGATCCATCTTTAACTGAAAACATATAAAAACATGTTCATGCTTAAAAAAAACTTCAATCCACATACTTCTCTGACATTTTTGAGCAATTTGTAAAACTTCAAAATACAAAATGATATACTTTTGATGATCTCACGCTCTTGGTTAAGTACCTAATCAATAGAGATTAAGATGAGAATACTATGAAAAAACTGAAAGTCTTAAAATCTAAATGAGGATATAGTTTGATCCATCTTGAATCAAAAATATAAAAACAACTTCAATCCACATACTTCTGTGACATTTTGAGCAACTTTTAAACATCATTTCAAAATGATACACTTTTGATGATCTCACGCGCTTCGTTAAGTATCTATTCATCATGAAGCCAAACAAACAAGAAAAACACGAAATAAAAAGTTACATAAAACCAATGCATCTCCAGTTTTGGATATGAGGACATCACTATCATAATTCATAGCATTAGTTAATTCTAAGAAGTTTAACATGGCAATATATGCTGAAGTTCAACGTGAGTGAATAGTGTGCTAATGTGGAAGTTCTGTTCTAATTAAGCCAAATATCATAACACACAATTATTCATGATTCAATTCGCTACTTATGGTATCCTGCAGCAAAAAAATGTATGCTGATAAGAATAAGTACAATAAATATTGCTTGCTTACTGGAAAATAATGGCCTCGTAACCCGTAAGTGTAGAAGAAGCAAAATTTAAAAGATTCCTGAAACAACAAACTACTATACTTGCTGACTATGTAACTAAAGATGATTGTATACAGTGTTCTAATTGGCGAGCCTAGGCACAAATTAGGTGGAGCTAGGCGCCTAGTGGTTTAAGCGATTACATGGTGATTAGGCAAAATTAGGCGAGATTAGGCATTAGGCAAGCTATTTCCGCCCAAAACCCGCCTTGCGCCTTTTAGAACATTGGTTGTATAGTATTATGTAAGTAAATAGATTCTAGCACTAAAGGTTAAAATAAAAGGCGATCACGACTTATTACAACTCATATACAGAAAGTTA
This sequence comes from Primula vulgaris, assembly GCA_963920805.1. Classification (NCBI taxonomy): domain Eukaryota; kingdom Viridiplantae; phylum Streptophyta; class Magnoliopsida; order Ericales; family Primulaceae; genus Primula; species Primula vulgaris. The sequence goes on along the minus strand of OY987212.1, from coordinate 36,860,259 downwards.
TTCAAGTAAATAGATTCCTGATTCAAATCTAAGAAGCAATTATTTTCGTATAAGAAGCACTTATTTATGGCTGTATGTAAATAAAGAGATTATAGCATAATAAGGTTCAAAATAAAGGCTCTGAGGAATCCTACTACAAATTTAAGAAGCATATTTTCCATGTCAGAAGCGATCATTTCAATGGAAATGGAATTATGCCAGTTTGAAGCAGCTTTTAAGCTTTATTTTCTGTCTATAAGCTGAAATGTAGTCTACTACTTTATAAATCATATTTTTCAGGTATTTTCCATTAGAAAAGGCTAAACAATTAAGCTGAATGAATACACTACAGTAAAAAAGGCCCTTGTTAACTATTGCTCAAGACATTATCCTCAAATAAGCCATATTATTAGCTCAGAAACTACATCCAAACAAGCAACTTATTTATGTCTAGAAACCTCCTTCCGTCTTTTAAAACATTGGTTGTACGGTAATAAGCAAATATAAAGATTCTAGCACTATTTAAGGTTAAAATAAAAGGCGATCACAGCTTCTTACAATTCATAAGTACACAGTTATTTGAGTAAGAGATTCCTGATACAAGTTTGAGAACAGTTATTTGTGGGTTGTATGTAAATAAAAAAAAATATAGCATAATAAGGTTTGAAACTTAGGAATCCTACTACAAATGTAAGGCACGAATATTTTCCGAATCTAAAGCGATTATTTCCGGGAAATGGGATAGCAATGTTATAGAAAATATTATGGCAGCTTTTAAGCTCTATTTTCTGTCTATTTGTCGTCTTTTAAGATCTACTTTTCACTATAAAAGCCTAGACAATTAAGCTGAATCAATATACATTTTCTTTCTAATGCACAAATAAGCCAAACTATTACCTCGGAAACTACATCCAAACAAGCCCTTATTAACTAATGCTCAAGACATTATCTCAATTAATTATTAAAATCCATCATATGGGTTTTATCCTAATCAAACTAATATACCATGAAAAAAACTAATACCCATTTTGATTAAGAAAAACTTAGAATAATAATTTATATCAGTGTAACAAAATAACATTTTATTGGTACAAAAGAACACAAAACACAATAACATAAGAATATAACAATATTAAGTTATACAGAAACTAAAACCCATCAAATTAAAAATAAACTTACCAAACAAGGAGGTAGAGAGAGAGAGAGAGACTGAAGGAACTAGGGTTTACAGAGAGAGTTATATAGTAACGAAAGAATTACCATAATGTCCCTTGTGAATAACTTCTATTTAGTCCTTATTCTTTTAACTTAAGCCAAAATGTCTTCAAAGTTATGGTATATAATATAAACTTCGGTGTCGGTCCAAAAGTTCCCAACATTTTAGCGGCGTCTCGAGGTCCATCCTCGCTCTTTTATTGGAATTTAAAATTTTTGCTTTCACTAGTAGTGTTGTCTGGCTTGGCTGACCATGGGGTCGACACTAAGACATGTATGAAGTAAATAGATTTTAGTGAACAGTATGTACTTCAAAAAGTGATCACTTTTTTATGAATTGCACTAGATTGTTTATAAACCACAAGAAGTTTTTAGGAAAATAAAATAAATAAAAAATGTTATGACTCATATGGTCAATTGAGATGCTTTTATTATTATTATTTATAATTTTAACTGTTTTTCTAAAATATATCCTGTCGAATGGTCAGAGTTTTTAGACGGATTATTAAAAATTCCTCTTTTATTGTTTACAATCCAACTTTTAATAAATTTTCAAAATGACATATCATAACACTCACGTTTTTCGATCTTGGACGTTATCAATTACAGTTTCTTATAATAAAAACTTGAGCTTTAGAAATTCATAACAAAATGAAATTTGCCAATTTTTAAAATTTATGTTTTTTAGGATCTACTTTTTCGAAGGACAAATTTTTATTTGATTTACTTTCGTGATACTCTATTGTTTCGAGTAAGTGATTCTTATTTTTAAGTTGGTATTCACGGATTTCATTTATGAGTACATTTTTTTCTTTGTATACATCTGACTCTTTGACTTATGTTTTGTTCACGAGACTGCATTTCATGATAAATTTTAAATTTACAGTATTTGGGTGGTGTTGAACCATGAGTTCAATAATTGATTTTGATTATACGTTTGATTATGTATTAATGATTTTACGATTTCTCTATTTCGATGATATAACGCTTTGTTTTTTCCAAAAATAGAAAATGTATATTTCAGGACTTCAAAATGATAAGAGTGCTCAAATACGAAGCCGAAGGTTCAAGCGGAACCAGAATCAGAGTTAAAACAAAGAAGTTACGAGCATTCGAAGTATAGCGGGAAAACCGAGAAATTGCCAGAAAAACGACCGATCGTTTTGGACAAACGACCGATCGTTTTTAGTCCAAAATTGACCAGTGAGGTCGTTATAAAAACGACCGGTCGAAATGCAGAAAACGACCGATCGTTTTCTGCATAATTCAAAAAATAGCTTTTTGACTTATTCTGGAAAATTGGAAAATTGCTTAAAACCAATGGGTAAAGACATAAACCTTTATATAACGGTAACAAGACCATTTATCCTTCATATACCCCCAAAATCCTTGATGAAGACACCCCAATTCACACACACATAAGCTATTCTTTCAAGATCAAGAATCAAGCTAATACTACATATTTCTCACTTGTATTCATATAAATTCTTGAGTGTAATATCATTGTAATCATATAAACACCAATATATTATTTGTTAGTGAGCGATACTCTTTCGATTCAAATTGTAGAGTGATTATAAACTCATTTGTGAGCGAGTGATCGGGTAGAGGCTTTGTAAGCAAGTGTAGCTTAAAAGCTCTAGGTCTTTTCATTCGGGATACTCATAGAGTGAGGGGGAGCTTAATCGGTCGATTAGCTCGTTAGGTTGTAATCTTGGGAAGAAGATTTTAGTGAAATACTCGGTAGCGTGAATACCGAGGAGAGGACGTAGGCGGGTTTGCCGAACCTCTATATATCGTGGTGTCAATCTCTTCCCTTACTATTTACTTTCCGCAACTTATATTATTTGTGATTGTGCGCATGTTTCAATTCATTCATGTATTATCATCGCATATTTATTGTCGCAAATATATATTGAGCTAGTTGGGTTGTTAATTGCGCTTAGAATTTTAATTCCGCGAAAAACGCCTAAAAGCTTATTCACCCCCCTCTAAGGTTTCGCCGCACGAGCCAACAATTGGTATCAGAGCCGAGGCTCTTGCATATAGAAATCTAGCGATTTAAGAGTTAAGATCTCGATGACTAACGTACTTAATTTTGCTTCCGGTATTGCTTCATCGCCCAATACTCCACCATTTTTTGATGGGATAAATTATTCCTATTGGAAGGATAGAATGAGTATGTTTTTACAAAGTTACAATGTTAAACTTTGGATGACCATAAAAGTAGGATATTCCACACCCACATCCGAAAATAGTGAAAATCCAATCCCCGTAGAAGAATTAAATGACACTCAACTAGAAGCCTACTCTACTAACGCTAAAGCAATGTACGCTATTGTTTGTGCCGTTTCTCCAAACGAGTACAACAAGATTTCTGCTTGTAAAACGGCTAAGGGTATGTGGGATAAGTTAGTGGTTATGCACGAGGCACTAACCAAGTTAAGGATTGCAAACTCCAACTTTTAGTGCACGACTACAAACTTTTTAAGATGAGCGGGGGAGAAACTATTTCCGATATGTTTGCTAGATTTACCACTATTACTAACGGATTAATATCTGTTGGTAAGTATTTATATTGTAAGAAAATGGTTTCAAAGGTGATTCGGAGCTTACCGAAAGAATGGGAACCGAAGGTCACCGCAATTCAAGAGGCGCACGACATGAACACATACACTCTTGATGCATTGACGGGTTCACTCATTACTCACGAGATCACCCTCAATAGTCACAAGGCAATCTCGAAAAAGAAGGAGATAGCCTTCAAAGGAACAACTTGTGAAGAAAATGATGAAATATCCGATGACGAGAAAAATTCAATGCAAATCATTCGAATCGTCAAGGAAATACTAAAGCTTAAAGGCAAACACAAACATAAAGGTAAATCGTCAAATGGTTCAATTATTTCTAACGATTTTGTTTGCTATGCTTGTGGCACTGAAGGACACATAGCGAGAGATTGTGTCAAGAATCGTAAGAACAAAGGCAAGAAGAAGATATTCGCTTCAAGCTCTAGCGATAGTTCCGACCAAGACGAAGTCGGCCATGTTGCTTGTTATATGGCCATGGAAGACAACAATGAACTTAACCAATCATCTTCAAGTGAAAGCAAAAGTGAAACCGGTGAGATAAATGATCTATCCTACGATGATTTATTTCATATGTGTGATGTTTACTCTAAAAGGTTTCCTAAAATTTCGGAAAAAATTGAATCTCTTAAAAGGATAAATTCTTCTCTCAATGAAGAAATAAGATCCTTGAAAAGAGATGACATTGAACACAAGTCTAGTCCGAAATCGTCATTTTCTTTACATAACCTAGATGACGAAAAGGAAGACTTGAAAGATAAAAACAATTATCTCGTTATTCAAAACGAGTCTTTACAAACCGAGATCAACTTTCTTAAAAATGAAGTGTCTAGACTTGCTAAAACTCTTTCAAAATCATCTTTTTTAGATAATGATTTAGTAGAAAATTTTGAAGAGTGTTGAACCATGGGGTTCAATAATTGATTTTGATTATAACTTTGATTATGTTTTTAATGATTTTACGATTTCTCTATTTCGATGATATAATGCTTGATTTTTCCAAAAAGAGAATTTGTAAATTGCAGAACGCCAGAAAGATAGAGCTCGGAGAAACGAAGCCACAGGTTCAAGCGGAACCAGAATCGGAGCTAAAACGAAGAAGTTATGGGCTTTCGAAGAAGACCGAAAAACTGCCAGAAGAACAGTCGACCGATCGACTGTACAAAAACGACCGATCGTTTTTGTACAGAATTCTTCCAGTGAGCAGGTCGAGAATTCGACCGATCGTTTTTCTGATAACGACCGATCGTTTTCTGAAAACGATCGATCGACTGTAGAAAACGACCGATCGTTTTCTACAGAATTCAAAAACAGCTTTTCAGCTTTTTCTGGAAAATTGCTTAAAACAGCCTCAACTGCCTCCAACGGTCACAACCCAGAAAAACAGACTTTGCTGTTATATAAACCACCTCAAATCTCTCTTTCTATACTTACAAAAGCTTACCAATCAATCATCCAAATACCTCTTTCAATAAAAACCCAATTTATCACCATTTTGGTGAAAATATTCGAAAAAGAGGAAATCAAAGAAGAAAGCGACTCAAGCTCGATCAACAACCAAAACTCACCAATTAGCTTATTTAGAAGCAAATAGAATAGTGAGTGTAGTTACATTTTTGTAACAAAATTGTATCGAGTGTTTTATAAACTCATTTTTTGTGAGCGAGTGATCGGGTAGAGGCTTTGTAAGCGAGTTGCTTAAAAGCTCTAGGTCTTTTCATTTCGGGACACTCATAAAGTGAGGGGGAGCTTAATCGGTTGATTAGCTCAATAGGATTGTAATATCCGTAAGAAGAATTTTTAGTAAAATACTCGGTAGTACCGAGGAGAGGACGTAGGCGCGTTTTGCCGAACCTCTATAAATCACGGTGTCATCTTCTTCCCTTAAACTTTTACTTTCCGCAACCTTTACAATTGCTTATTTTCTTGCTTGCGTTTATGAATTATAGCTTGTCATTAATATTATCAAACGCCTAAGCTTAGAATAGCTAAAAAGTTGGGTTGCTAGTTGCACTTAGTTTAATTAGGCGAAAAGCGCCAAAACCTTATTCACCCCCCCCCCCCTCTAAGGTTAGCCGCACACGGGCCAACAAAGAGTTAAAAGGTTCTTTCGATAAAGTTACAAGCAAAAACAAGATTTTGAGTTCTCATGCTTTTAACTTAAATGACAAGCTCAAGACTTTACAAACCGAGAATGACACTTTGAAAATTAAAAACAACGAGCTTGTCGTTTCCATTGAAAAACTTGATTTGACGATTTCAAAGTTTTCTTAAGGTAAAACCATTTTAGACGAGATTTTGAGTTGTCAAAAAGATGTTAATGACAAAAGTGGTTTAGGTTATGATTGTGTTAGTTCTAATTCAAACAAAACTCACTTTGTCAAAGCCTCTAACATTTCTCAAGCTCCTACCCCGCCTAAACAAGATGTTATTTTTACTAAAGGGAGTGCTTCCAAGATTTTTCAAAAATATTTTAATCATAGAAAAGGTTTAGGTTTTCAAACCAAATTGGATACTCCGAAAAACTTTTCCAAAACGTCGTATAGTTCTCGTTATGTGAAAAAGTCTATGCATTGTATACATTGTAGTAGAAATGAGCATAATTCTTCTAGATGTCCTTGTCGTTTTTGTGTGGATAGAAACGATTTGAAATGGGTAGTAAAGAGCAATGCCACTAACAATGTCGGACCCAAGAGAAATTGGGGACCAAATGACAAAACACGTGTTGTAGGTATCTCCGTTCAAAAGGAGAAAATCAACAATTGGTTGACAACACCGGTAAAATTCATGGAAGTCAATAAAATCGACTCCACCATAAAAAATGAAGTACCATTGATCGACAAAAGTGGAAGGCATACCAACAAATGGTACCACATATTTGGACTTGGGAACGCTCAATGCAAATGCCATTAGAGAGCGGACTCGACATCACATATTCGGTACACTCTACCCAATAATCTTTACATATATGTGATTAGTTGTGTCGTATGCATCAGGATAACTTTTTTTTCTTGTTTTGTTATTTCTGAAAAAGAGGAAGAAAAATGCAAAAAAAATTGTTCTGTATCAGTTTATAGTCGACCGGTCGACTGTAGAAAAACGACCGGTCGCTTTTCTGAAAAATGACCGCTCGATCTTCCCAACGACCGATCGTTTTTCTTCTGTTTCACTGTTTTAATTTTTTTTTAATCCCCTCTCTCTCTCTAATTATTTCTAAGAAAACCCTCCACATAACCCTAAATTTTTCTTAATTGCATTTTGATAATGCCAAAGGGGGAGAAAAATGATATTTAGTGAAATGCGATTTGTTAAAATGGAGGAGATTTTTTTTTGTAAAATCATTATTATTTTGTCATAATTAAAATGGGGGAGATTGTTGAACCATGGGTTCAATAATTGATTTTGATTATACGTTTGATTATGTATTAATGACTTTACGATTTCTCTATTTCGATGATATAACGCTTTGTCTTTTCCAAAAATAGAAAATGTATATTTAAGGACTTCAAAATGATAAGAGTGCTCAAATACGAAGCCGAAGGTTCAAGCGGAACCAGAATCGGAGTTAAAACAAAGAAGTTACGAGCATTCGAAGTATAGCGGGAAAACCGAGAAATTGCCAGAAAAACGACCGATCGTTTTGGACAAACGACCGATCGTTTTTAGTCCAAAATTGACCAGTGAGGTCGTTATAAAAACGACCGGTCGAAATGCAGAAAACGACCGATCGTTTTCTGCATAATTCAAAAAATAGTTTTTTGACTTATTCTGGAAAATTGGAAAATTGCTTAAAACCAATGGGTAAAGACATAAACCTTTATATAACGGTAACAAGACCATTTATCCTTCATATACCCCCAAAATCCTTGATGAAGACACCCCAATTCACACACACATAAGCTCTTCTTTCAAGATCAAGAATCAAGCTAATACTACATATTTCTCACTTGTATTCATATAAATTCTTGAGTGTAATATCATTGTAATCATATAAACACCAAGATATTATTTGTTAGTGAGCGATACTCTTTCGATTCAAATTGTAGAGTGAATTATAAACTTATTTGTGAGCGAATGATCGGGTAGAGGCTTTGTAAGCAAGTGTAGCTTAAAAGCTCTAGGTTTTTTCATTGGGGATACTCATAGAGTGAGGGGGAGCTTGATCGGTCGATTAGCTCGTTAGGTTGTAATCTTGTGAAGAAGATTTTAGTGAAATACTCGGTAGCATGAATACCGAGGAGAGGACGTAGGCGGGTTTGCCGAACCTCTATATATCGTGGTGTCAATCTCTTCCCTTACTATTTACTTTCCGCAACTTATATTATTTATGATTGTGCGCATGTTTCAATTCATTCATGTATTATCATCGCATATTTATTGTCGCAAATATATATTGAGCTAGTTGGATTGTTAATTGCGCTTAGAATTTTAATTCCGCGAAAAACGCCTAAAACCTTATTCACCCCCTCTAAGGTTTAGCCGCACAGGCCAACAGGTGGGTTGTTTAAGTTTCCTCGCACGATGGTTTTTATGCATAAGTTCATCAATAAGACCTTCTTTTATGGTGATTTTCATTCACGATACATCTTTTGATCTCGACACATAATATAGGTTTTGTCTGAATAAAATTTCTCCATAAAATGAGATTAATTTGTTAAGTGCATGGGGAAGTTTATTCATTATTTCGTTTTTCTTGTATATGTTTGGCTTGTGTAGTCAAAACAATACTATAAGCATCTTTAGATTGTCTTAACATATATAAGTCACGATAAATTTTGTCGGATGTTAGTAATATGTCGAGACTCATTTGAGTTCATTGAAGGTCATCAAAAGTTTATGAGAACCAAACTAAGAGGGTCGACGATTCAATTGGATTGGAAGTGTTGGTGGTGGCAGCTTAGAGAAAGGCAATTTTTATTTTTTTAAAGTATTGAGTCTAATAATGACATTTTGACATCATTAGTAACAACTAACAAGTAACAACCATGGAAATTTTCCAAGTTACTTCAAATTTTGTCCATTTAGACCAACACTTACAAAAACGAATATCTGTTAATTCTAAGGGGACAATACGAACAGAAAACATTTTTCCGGAAAAATGAATTTTATAGATGATTGGTTTGTAGTAAAATAAGAAATTAAGAAAAATATTTTTCATATCTTTTATAAAACAGGTGATAATAATTCATCCCAAAATTAAGTGGAAAACATTTTACTTCGTGAGACAAAGTATAACGTTTTCACGAACATACTTAATTTATTAAGTGATATTAATGTAATTTATTATTTTCATTATATATCAATTCGAAATTTGTTCAAGATTATAATCAAGTAGTAGTACAAAACTTTCCAAGTAACCAAGTAAACCAAAATTGATTGTATGGACCAAAACTAAGTCATCAAACAATGATGGATTCACTAAACCCATAATGAGAGGCCGTCGTATCTAAACAAATGTCGCCTATGGAAATACGTACAATTTTGATCATTAAATTTTTCATATCAAAATTGCCGAAATGAAAAAATTAAAAATTCCATCGTATAGTTCTAATCATGAACTACGCGTTTAACTTTTGAAATAATTTTTTTCAACAATTTAGATATGAAAAAATTATCGATCAAAGTTACACGTATTTTCGTAGAAGACATTTGTTTAAGGAGGTGATGAAATATATTTTTAAGGTAGAAGCGAACTATTCCAAAATATAAAGCTTAAAACTTAGTATTACAGTAGGAGATCAAAATAAAACTTAGAAACAGTGTGAAATTAAAATTAAAATTAAAATAATAATAATAATTAATAATAATCTACAAGTAATTAAACTAAGATCGTGGAATCTAGAGAGTGGTAGATTCTTGAGTGAAAAAGGGAACACCAAATGACATGGGGTTGACTAGTAGCTCCACTTCTCTCTCCCTCCTCTCAACCCCACTATACATATATATATATATATATATATTTATTTACAATACCAATATATAGTACTATATTTTGTATCTTCCCACTTTTCCTTTGTTCTGTACCCTTTGTGGGTATAGAAATAAAAAATCATTTGTATATCTGCAATTTTATTTATACTGCTTTCTACCTTCCTTATTTTGCAAGCATGTATTTTTATTAATGTTTTGTGATCTGAAAATATACTCCAACTTCACAATTCCTCAAAGGGTGACCTTTTCTGGGGTTTTCTCTAATTTTCAGAATTTGGGTATCTATTCTTTTATTTTTCCAAGTTGATTAAGATTTTTATTTTTATTTTTTACCTATGGTTGATATTAGAGCTGTTTAACAATTAACAGTCTATATATTCATTTAAAGTTTGATTCTTGGTCAGTGAGATACTATATGGTAACTGAGATTTGATTTAGTTTTTAGATTGATTTGTTTCCTAGTTAGATTTTATTAATACTTCCTTAATTGTTACAGCTCTTGTTTATATAAACAAATAAACAAGCTTGATTTACTTAATTTTTATTTTTTGAGTAATCGGATCGTTTAAGTTAATGATATGTTCGGCTCTTCCGCACTGCTTGCAGGCATTTATTTGTGTTGCCTGTCAGGCAATTTGATTTCTTATACCCAAATACTTTTTTTGTCTAATATAGCATTCAGTTCAAGTCCTTAAAATGCTACAAAATTGAAATGATTTTGTGAAGTGTTGTTTTGTCAGAGTATTTGGAGTTTATTTTAGTTAAACACAAAACTTTACTCATTCTTATATGGGTACCGCTGCTGAACACGTTGATCGCATAAGTGTTTATTGCTGCAACATACTACTAAGATGAAACAATTGGCCATATTGTTATGTTGATTCTACTGTTTAGGATATGCCATCTGAAATTCGTTGTTTGATACATGATCACTAGCTTACTATGTAATTATGACCACCACTTCTTTCCAAGTTTTTTACAGTATTAATTTTGTCTAATAGGTTAAAATGTCATCTTGTTGTGGTTTACCACTTCTTGAGTGTGTTTACTGCTTGGGCTGTGCACGTTGGGTGTGGAAAAAGTTTCTATATGCAGCAGGCAAAGAGAGTGAGAATTGGGGTCTAGCTAGCACTGCAGAGTTTGAGCCTGTACCACGCATATGTAGATATATTTTATCGGTCTATGAGGACGATCTTCGAAACCCTTTATGGGCTCCACCTGGAGGGTATGGTATGAACCCGGATTGGGTATTTTTAAAAAGAGATTATGATGTGACGGAAGGGAGGGTTTCTCCTTATATGATATACCTTGATCATGACAATTCAGATATAGTGTTAGCCATTAGGGGCCTTAATATGGCAAAAGAAAGCGACTTTTTGGTGTTGCTAGATAATAAACTGGGGCAGACTAAATTTTGCGGTGGTTATGTTCATAACGGGCTTTTGAAAGCGGCTCAATGGGTTTTGGATTTGGAATGTGAGAATTTAAAGGAGTTAGTCGAGAAGTATCCGACTTATTCGTTGACTTTTGCGGGGCATTCTTTAGGGGCTGGGATAGTTACGTTGTTGACCATGTTGGTTATTCAAAATCGAGAGAAATTGGGGAATATTGAGAGGAGTAGGATAAGATGTATCGCAATCGCTCCTGCTAGGTGTATATCGCTAAATTTGGCCGTGAGATATGCAGATGTTATCAACTCTGTTGTTCTGCAGGTAAAAGTTTTGAACTTCAGGATTATTCTGTCCTAAATCTAACTTTCAGCGCTTGTTTGTCTGCAGTTTTTAAGCAAATAAGCTAGCTTGTTTAAGTCTGAAAATTGTATTTATTCCTTTTTTTGGTCTGTAAACCAAGACACTCTCGGTAAAATATCAAAAGGTACCAGGCATGCCAGATAGTGTTTGTTTTAAGCGAAAGTTTCAAACTAGAACACGAATTTTTCTTTCTTATTTTTGTTTACGAGCGTTCTTCTATATTCTGTATTCTCATTTCTTATACTTGTATGTTACTATGATGGAGCAGGATGATTTCTTACCTCGAACAACAATGGCTCTCGAAGATGTTTTCAAATCAGTTTTCTGGTAAACTATTGTAGGTCTTTGTCTCCTTTTATTTTAAATAATAAAGTCTGTGTTCTACACTTCTTCTAATGTAGCGATGTTTAAGTTATGGGCATCTACTGATAGAAATTGCTAATAAAGTTGTTTTCCCTGTAATTGAACAGTTTGCCATGTTTATTGTGCATCATGTGTGTGAAGGATACATGCACATTCGACGAGAAGGTGTTTAAAGATCCTAGGAGACTCTACGCGCCAGGTCGTCTCTATCACATCATTGTGCGCAAGCCATTCAGGTATTACTCATAAATCGAGGCATGTTTGGCTTTAAGAAAATGAGTTTGCTTGTTGGTGAGAAAATAAATAATGGGTTCATTGAGCTTCAACTTCTAATCTTTTCCAAAGCTGAACCAAAAAGGAAATTCTTGTTTTATACTGGCTAACCAAATGCATATGACTAATAAGCAAGGAAACTGTAGGCTTAAAACCTGCTAATAAAACAAGGCCATAGATTGATAGCAATGAAATTAAAAAGAATCTGTGGTGATTCATAGTGTTAGAGTTGTTTAAACCACTATATTCAGTTTTTCATTTTTCCCGAGGTCTGGGATTTTACAAATTGATTAGATAACTCAAGAGGCAAAAACAATTCTCAAGTAGAAATTGGAAAAGCTCCTTTCCTTTTTCTCGATGACAAGAAATGATTTGGAACGAACGAAATCTTCTTTAGGTAAACCTTATTTTTTTATTCTTCTATTTACGTTACTACAGTTTAGGAAAACTTCCTCCTATTGTGAGGACAGCCGTACCAGTAGATGGCAGATTCGAGCACATGGTCATTTCTTGCAACACAACTTCTGATCATGGGATCATTTGGATAGAGAGAGAATCCCAACGAGCTGTTGATGTAAGATTTTCGAATCGACTTGCACCATCAGACTGTTGTATTTATATTGAGAGGCGTTTCTTGTTGGTTTTATTTAAACAAGAGCCTAATTTGTCTGTTTTTACAATTAATTTTTAGTTTGGGATTAATTATAGTTTTGCAAACTAAAGTAGAACCTAATTTCGATTGTGCACAACAGACCTACAAAGGTTAGAACTTGGACATCTTGACATGTTTAGTAAATTACATAAGAAAAGAATCATAGAAGAGCAGGGATTCGATCAGAAAAATAAACATATAAAAGAAATATGGCTAACGAACAATATACAAATTAAGTATTAAAAACTGAATCATCATTACGGAACTTTCTTCCCCCACTACATAATACCAATTACCAACCTATGATTTTTTTGCTGATTTGGTAAACTAAGTGTACAAAATTATCAAAGAAAAAACACGTTAACGTGGGTTGGTGTACACAACAGACTCAACAGTCATTAAGCTTTTTAATTTGTTAATAGTTCCTAAAGGTCGATCAGTTTGGGATTTTGATATAGTTGATGAAGGAGAAAGAAGGGGTAATGGAGATACCACCACAGCAGCGGATAGAGAGGCAGATCTCCCTTGCTCGAGAGCACAGCCAAGAATACGAAGCTGCATTACAGAGAGCCGTTTCTTTGAATGTTCCTCAAGCTTATTCGCCACTTTCTTATGGAACTTTTAATGAATCTGACGAAGGTGACAACTCTGATAGAATAGAATCATCGTCGTCTTTGTCATCTCTGAAGAGGAATAAGGATGATTGGGATGAATTTGTTGAACGTACATTTGATGTCGATGAGTTGGGCCGTGTGCTACTGAAAAAAACATGATTGATCACGTATATTTGTTTTATTTATAAATTCGATTCATTTTATGTACAACTCATTTTTTGTTTTAGCCTTTTATGTCTTTTTGGCTGGTTTAGTAAAAAGCCAGGTTCCACGAATCACGATTGTCAATAGCTATGCCATTTCATTAGCATCTTTGAATGAATTTTCCATTTTATTTCAACATGAATTGTGAAGGATCTTCTTGGTAAAAAGAGCAGGTACAATTTGTAGTCACCGACTTCTGTAGATATCAAATAATTCTGACTGTATTATTTTGGATCTGAGGATCGCCCTATACCGGTAGTTCATACATTAATATACTAAACGCATAAATATGTTGTAGCTAATGTACAACTGGTAACACGTGCTTGAGAGGTAAAACCGTCAAAACCGTCAACAGGTAATGTAATTCCTGGTAGATAAGGATTTATGGTTTTCCAGATTCGAACTAACTTTATGTGGGTCGTTATATTATTTCCGTCGGTCGTTATAAAGAAACAAATTTATTTTCATACAATTACAAAATCCTTTTTGAAATTTTTGCACAAGTCGCGGCCCCCCTACGAAAAATTATGTGGTACTCTTTTAGGATGTCCTATATATAAGACCATCTAAGCGAGAACATATGGATTAAATTATAAGATATGTTTTGTGCAATTATCTTATTGTATAATGTCCTTTCAAACAAAGAAAGGAACTAAAAAGAGAAGAAGGAAAGAACAGTTTGTCTCGTAATTGTCCCCATGTAATAAAAAACAGATGACCATACTGAAGCTAAATGACTATTTAAAGGAGTATCAGTTTTCAACAGTTTTGCCATTAGTAATTTAGTATTGCTTTGGCTTGTCTTCAGAATTTGTGGTTTCGTAGAAGGACAAAAATTTAATCCATGGAATTTTGCACACTTTCATGAATGTTTTGCATATTGAATCTCCCAATTCCTCTTCCTCTTTCACCAAAGATCTTGTATCCAAACAAGCTTCTTTCTGCAAGGAGGTCTAAAATAAAGTTCTTGTTATTATTTATATATCAATAAGGTAAAAGTAAACCAAAAGGTTTTGTACTTTTTTTTTTCTAGATTTCAGAATCCTCACATTAGAGATGAACTTGAGGCCGATCTTTATCTCTCCTTTGTAAGTGTCATCTTCACGAACTACATTGTACAATGTTGGTCTTATTTCAAACGCTCCCTTCTCGTTTCCCTCTGCAATTAAGCCCTTGAGATGAACTCTGCATTGCCAAGGAGAGATGTACATAGACCATACCAATCAGGGTGTAAAAGAAACAGAAGGATATATAGATCTTAAATTAGCTACTAGATGCACTCTCTTTGGAGTTTGATGGCATAACACAGTTAGCACACAAACAAACACAGAGAGAGAGAGAGAAAAAAAAGATTAAATATCACAACTCGACGCATTTTTCATCTAATCCATCCTTCAAATTATCGTAATAGTAGTGTCTTTAAAACCAGGCCTTCTACATAATAAGGTAGCATGAGAAGATAATTTCACTTGGTAAAAATTACGAGGGCCTGCAAATATACTCTTTCCGAAATCATTGTCAATTATCAGCCATATTAATTCAGACAGATTATTAGTTTTAGGAACGAAACAATTAACATGATTCATGACATTAGTAATGCCTGTAAGAAGGCCCTCCCATTCATTTACGCCCATTTAAAATTTTCTGATTTTTCCCCACAGTACAAAAAAGTAGATAAATCTCAGTGAAAATTTATAAAGAGAACTTTTAGGTTCAAAAGTTAGAAGATTTTACATGGTTTCGCCAACAAAGCCCCCATCCGTGAAAAGTTCCTCGTTCTTGACTTTAAACTTGAGGTGGCTCAAATGTTTCAATTCAGACGATGGAATTTCAAATATAATTTTCTCATTCCAGAAAACCTCTTTCTGATCTTCACCATTGGCTGCTTCTGTGAGGAAGATAGTCAAATTTTCAAAAAATTAGACTTAGATATTGGAAGATTAAGATAAGAATTTGTTTACACAACCTACTTTTTGAGACTTTGCTTCTTCGCATTTGGTTTCCACATTCAATATTAACATAATAGGCCGGTGTCCCTGCAAACAAGATGGCTACATCAACAAGCTGCAGCGATAAATAGACCAAGTTAAACGGATGACCAGACATAGGCGTCACGTCCCATTGGCGTTAAGAGAGGGAAAAAGAGATTACCTATAATATTCGTGTGCCCAATGCCTTTAGCACTGACAATAACCACTTCCAGAATTCCTTCTCTCATGAGATGAGGCAACAATCAGCACATGGAAAAGATCTCAAGATGTGCAAATGTGACAGAGACTATGCTAAATGGAGTTAAATGAATTAATGACTAAAACAGTTATTAAAGTGAGGATGTTACTACAAAACCAATAAAAACACCACCAGTTTGAATGTACAATAAATACTCTACTTGCAAAACATAACATAATTGCAGTTAGGGAAAAAGAACTTCCCACTTAATATATTAAACAAATTTTCAAAGGAAACCCAAAAACCAGGAAAGAAAAGGAAAAATCAAAGGTGAATTTATTATATATTACTGCTTTGTAAATTAAAATAGATAAGAGTATATATTTTATTTCAAAAATTAATGCCAAATGATATATGTACACAAGAAACTGACTCCAAAGATGTACATACTGCATCCTATTGAAATCTGAACCAATGCTTCTCAAAGACTGGTATTTCTTGACCTGAAACAACAAAAAAGTAGATTTAATTGCTATAGTTTATCAGCGAAAGAGAAAAAGTGAAATCTGTTGAAAAATTAACCGATCAAGACAGTAGTTGATATATATTGATGCACCAGCTAGCATAACTAATTTAGCTTCAACTGAGCTATAGCAGGTTTCCTTCCGATCCTTCGTCACTTCTTTTGTATTGACAAACTTCCTTACTTTGTCCATATAATGTACAAGGTCAAGAAACCTAAAATCAACTTCTAAATTACCAATCCAGCCTAGTTAGCTGTTCAACCACATACTCAGAAATTTCGGCATACCCCTAGTTGATCTACAATGCCCTCAAAATCTACAAGTTTTTTTTTTTAACGAGGGACAGAACCCCCTATGATTTTATAACCACAAACTTGGGACGAAACCCAGCATTGCATTTTTAACAAAAAAATCTACAAGTATAATGAGCAAGCTTTGGATAGATACTGTAAACGTTTTTAAATGCGTATATTGAGTACCAGATTTTTTAAGTAGGTTGCAATAATGGGAAAAACAATACGGGGTATGACTATGTTCACGTTCATGTTTGTTTACCAAGTTATATATGTATATATTTGTTCATGTTCGATTCTAAATTTATAATAGAAATGAACTGCATACAAACTGAATAATCCACAAGCCGAATGTGAGATTTTTCAAGAACAATTTGGTTCGTTCCAGCCTAAGTTAATAGCAGTTTAGAGAGTGCTAGGACCACAGGTATAGAACGGCTAAGTCGGGAAGGAATGTATGAAGAAAAATAACTTAAGAAATAGTAGAAGTCATACACAACGAATCGACAATCAACTTTGCATAAGAACGGGAAATAGTGACATTTGCTTTAATCTGACTATACAAGTCGACATGCCACGAGATACAATCGAGTTTAGGCACCAATTAGGAATGACTTCAATTGGAGATGAGCTTTTTTTTCTTGTTTTCTTCATGATTATTGATTACTACTACAAAACCTTTTATTTAAGTTCCATTATGTGAATCCGCTAACATAACTAAAATGAACTCTTCTTTTTGGTACATTTGCAGTGAACTTTTATGATTCCATATAAATACAGAGTTGCAAATACCGAATTGCATGTTATATGGCTGTGCGAGTTTCGAACAGGCAAACACCAGCGTCTTTTCCTTAATTCTTAAATTGCAGTATTAAAATGTTTGACCTGAACTTTATTATTTAGATATTCATGAACTATTTGAGATGGTAAGCACGTCCATATAGTTTATAACACGACCTTCCTATAAAGTACTATTGTTTTCCCACAAAAAAAATATTATTTTCCCTCACACGTTACACAAAGGTATCTCGTGGTACTAACTACTACATTCTGCGTGCAATAAGGTGTACCAGTTTAATAACTAGTTGACATCAAATTTTGGGTGCATTCATTGATTGTACAAAAATTTCTTGGGTCGTCATTTGAAACTGTACCAGTCCTTCAACTTGAGAAGTTAATAAGCTTGGTTCCCATAATTTTTAAAATAGCAGTAATATCCGCACCACTTTACTTATCGCACAAATAAATTAAGTAATTCAGGGAGGAGCATATTTTTTTATTCAAAAGACACCTTGGTGCCTTTTCCAAGTTTACTTATTGAAATTACATAGATGGTCCTCCTGGGTACTTGGGAAGCAACCTTTTGACCAACTAAAACTTTTGTAATCTTAAAACCGTAAATGGTAGATTTTAAAAACATAGGATATTAAGTCTAGCTTACTTTGAGAAAAGCATCTGTATGGGTGAATTGAAAATTGCATTATTCAAAATATTTTGCGTTCATAACTTGGATCAACTTTGTGACTTTTGTGATGGACCGTTACTGTTCGATAAAAATATGTTGAAACCAAATAAATTTCTCAGAAAACCATGGAGATCTTAATGTAAGTATGTAACCAATCTCATGCTTAACAACTTAATGACACGCCAAACTAATATGACCCTAAAGAAATGATATTTGCTGGTTGACACCAAAATACACAAATTAATTTGGTGAAGCAATATTAAAAATTTAAAAACACATATATTTTTTTTTAATTTGAGAGACAGGGTAGATCTCAGATTCATGGAAGTGTGCGGGACCCGTTCATACACGTTTACATGATGAAAGTCTTCCTTATAAAATTGTGCCATGCTTGGTTTTTATTGTGGCATCACAAAATTCATAAGTGTCCATCTGGTTCTAGAGATTAAATTTTCTCTATCTTAGTTATAAAACTTTTGGTACCTATAAAATCCTGTGGTGTATTAGTTTCAGCTTGTATTCTTAATCCTGTGGTCCTGTTAAAAGAGAACTTGCAACTTTTGGAAAGAAATACTAGCTTTCAGAAGAAAAGAAAATTTGGAGACAGTTACAGTTCAAATTCAAATATTAAAGGTATGTACCCTAAACATAATAAAGGGGATTAAGTAACATATTCCCGTTGCTTTTTTTTCTCATATCCGTTGCCTTTAAATTTTCAAATTTCAGTTATAGTCTCCTAAAAGTCAGTATGAGCTTGAAATCTATTGTATGGCTTCATATACACTCTTTGATTCAAATTTTAGCAAAAATAAAACATCTTAAAGTGGTCAGATAACAATGACACATGATAAACCTTTTTCTCACTTTTCTCATTATATAGATAATTAGATACAGATTATTACCTCTTACTGATTTTGAACATTTTCATCATTTATATGCAGAGAAAAGTATTTAGCAAGGAAAAAAGGGTCGAAATGGAGAATTCTTCGAATTTTGAAGAGAGTGATACAACAAGTGCAGATTCGTTTTCTTATTGTAGAACAAGCTCGGAGATGTCAAGCTTTTCCGATCGGACGGATGGGAGTAGCTATGTAGGAATGCCATCGCCACGCTGGCCGTTATTTGGGAAATCTTCTAATCTTAGCAAATTAGGATTCAAGCACCTATTGGATGGAAAGACGGATAACCTGGAATTATTAGATTTAGGTATGTCTACTATATTTACTCTTCTTTTTTCGCTCTAGGTAGTATACTGAAGTGCGGTATCAAGTCACTAAGTGTACACTGAAATATTATTGTCACAAATCACTTTACAAGCTAGTGTACATACATATTTTATGACCCAAATGGCGGATGTTTGGTAGAAACTATGTTATAGCGACTTTCTAGGTCGGAAATTTGAGTTGATTTGTCAGTCAACGGAGCTTATGATTTTCGTTCTCATTTGCGAATTGCGATGAACTACTAGTTTTCTCCCCATTTCTAAATAGCTTTTTTTGGTTCTTCTATGTTCCATTTATCAAACTAATTTATGAAATAAAATATTGAATACATTCATCTATAAGGTTTCCTGCGTCTGATTGTAGCTTCATCTGTCAAATTGTTAGGCAGTTATTCAATACAATGGTAATTTGATAATAAGAAAGGAACAAAAGTGAAACTAGAATTGGCTCATATGCATGGCATTATTTTTAGAAATCTTATAAATTTCCTTCATTGAATTGGATTTAATTTTCTGCCAGAACTAGAATTGATGAAGGAAAGATTTTCGAAGCTATTGCTGGGTGAAGACATGTCTGGAGGTGGAAAAGGTGTATGCACTGCAGTTACAATTTCTAATGCCATAACTAATCTATATGGTAAGTTTAACAAATGGAGTAACTAGCTGTGACTTTTTTTTTCGTAATTTTATTTTTTCATCTCATTTTCGTGTGAAATTGTGTCGTGCAGCTTCAGTATTTGGTCATCACCTGAAATTAGAACCTTTATGTGATGATAAAAAGCTAATGTGGAAAAGAGAAATGAATTGTCTCCTATCAGTTTGTGACTATATTGTTGAGTTTGCTCCTTCCACATCACAAAACCTTAGAGGTGGCATAGCTACTGAGGTACAAATTTATCCAACATTGTTCCAACATGTTCTATAAGCTAAATTTCAAGTTATTTTCTTAACAAGCTGTATAACATTTAAATTATAAGCATTTAAAAAATATCACACTTTTTTGGGGTTTTCCAACATGAAAAGCTAAAATTATTAAACTGGATAAATCTCTTTTTTCTCAGACTAAAACAAACCAACTTAAATTTTGTAAACCGGAAACGAAATAGGTTAAATCTTGAATAAGCCCGCCTATTCGTTTTTGCATATCTATACTATTTGGAGCTTATGTTTTAAATTTTATCTTGTTAGGTGATGACTAGCAGACCAAGACCAGATTTACATATGAATCTTCCTGCACTGAGAAAACTTGATTCGATGCTACTGGTAAAACAATCTCTCAACATATACACACAACACTCTAGACACTCTTTAATTCAAACATTGTTTTCACCGAAGAATTTTTTATACTCCTATATGAGTAAATAATTTCCCCCCTCAAGTTGTTTTAGAGACTTTTGTTTTCCTGACATGTATTTGCTGCAGAATTTCTATTTTTATAACAAAAAAAACATTTTTCAGCACCATATCAACTCATATATATAATTTTTCGAACCCAGGATATATTGGATAGCTTCGAAGAGACGGAGTTTTGGTATGCAGAACAAGGTAGTATATCGGGTAATTCAACCCGGTCTGGTTCTTTCAGACGAGTTCTTCAGCCTCAGTGCAAGGGTGAAAAATGGTGGCTTCCGGTTCCTTGCGTTCCATCAGGTGGACTCTTAGAAAATTCAAGAAAGAATTTAAAACAAAGACGCGATTTAGCAAATCAGATACACAAAGCAGCAATGACAATAAATAGCACTATCTTAACAGAGATGGAAATTCCCAAATCATACATGACATCTCTTCCTAAGGTTAGTCCTCCTAAATGCTATATACATGTACACAAATAAGTGTCTTATTCTTTTATTTTTTTGGCAAAAGTTCAATAAAGTTTTTTTTTTCAGAGTGGAAAAGCAAGTGTAGGAGACAAAATTTATCATTACATGTATACAGCGGACAAATTCTCACCCGAGCATCTACTTGATTCTCTAGACTTAACTTCTGAGCACGAGACACTCGAACTGGTAGACCAAGTTGAGGCTGCAATTTATATATGGAGACGTAAAGCTTATATGAACAATTCAAAAACATCGTGGGATATGGTTAAGGATTTTGTTTCAGAAATAGACCGCGAGGACAAGAACCGTGTTTTAGCAGAGAGAGCCGAGATATTGTTGTTCTGCTTAAAGCAAAAATATCCCGAGCTAGCACAGACAAGTTTAGATATATGTAAGATCCAATACAACAAGGTAAGAAAATAGTTCTCATAGGTATTGGTTAGAAATTACAAAAATAACGTTTTCTTAATTATCAACTCTTACTTATATAGCCCTCCAAGCAATATACTTTGCTTAAGGTTTATGAAAAACTATCCAACTAAAAAATATGTGCTGCACTAAACATGTGTAAATGTGTATGTTTTAGTATGACTTATAAGCAATTGTTGTTTAATTGCAGGATGTGGGGCAATCAATATTAGAGAGCTATTCAAGGGTGTTAGAAGGTTTGGCATTCAACACTGTTGCATGGATTGATGATGTTCTCTTTGTTGACAAAACCGCAAAGCTCCAAGACCATTAGGAATTACTAGTAAAAAACTCTATAGCTTAAAGAGTAAAAGTTCATTATAATTCTGCAAAAGAAAATATTTAGCACAACTTCGAAGTTGGGACTGTAATAGCGAGAAACAATACTCAGCTTCTCAAGCGAACTATTTTTGTTTGAATTCGAAAATCTATGGAAAAAAACATGTAAATTCAGTTATGCTTAATGTTTTAGCTTGAGCCTAGAAGATTGTTAAGAGTTTCCGTTGGGCGAAGCATGCATGATCCACAATACCACGGTCTCAAAATTGTATAAAACAAATGACAATGTTGTTGCTTCTAGTAATAAGAAGCAATAAAATAACAAGACTCTGAACAGAAAAATGAGTGGTGATTTAGTTGTGTTGAACTCGATAGGTCATTGTTTTTTGTTAAGTATTATAATTTGCCCTTGGACACGTCAGTTCGTTTGAATTTTCCATATTGCAATGTGGATGACGATGTTGTTGGTTTTCTAAAACAAAGATAAGCGAGATTAGAAAGAAAAGGGGGGTTATGAACAAATTAGCGATAGATATTAATTTAGTTGAAGATCATATGTCAGATCCGGCATTTGTTTGACATGTCAGTTTATTTGAATTTTCTCCATGATTTTAATATTTGTGTAAATAATGCTCCCTTTGAATAATTTATAGAGTTATTTTTTTATTTTTATTTTTATTTTTATTTTTTAAATCTTATTAAAGAGGATCAAGTGATTTCATACCTACCACATTTAACAAGACTCGAACCCTGTAGCTAGGCTATTCCTAGCGGGTTCTAGCCCACTAGACTACTTCTAGTGGGGTTGAATAATTTATAGAGTTAATTAATGATTGAACCATGTAAACAAAACTATTTAAGAATTGGTCCGGCTATAAAATTTAATTAAAAATTGGTCCATTATTTTTAAAACTAATTAAGTATTGCTCCATTAATCATTAATACAAGGTAATTACATAATTCACATAATTACAGCACAAACAAATCTAATCAAATATGTTAGTACAAGGTAGTATATATATGTTGAAGTAGAAGATAATATATTATTAAGGATTGAACCATGAAAACAAAACTATTTAAGGATTGGTCCGGCTATAAAATTTAATTAATAATTAGTCCATTATTTCTAAAATTAATTAAGCATTGGTCCATTACTCATTAATACAAGGTAATCATATAATTCACATAATTGCACCACAAACAAATCTAAACAAATCTAATCAAATCTGTTAGTACAAGATAGTATATATGTTGAAGTAAGGATTGGTCCGGCTATAAAATTTAATTAAGCATTGGTCCATTATTTCTAAAACTAATTAATGATTGGTCCATTACTCATTAATATAAGGTAATCACATAATTCACATAATTACAACACAAACAAATCTAATCAAATCTGCTAGTACAAGGTAGTATATATGTTGAAGCAGGAGATAATATATTATTAAGTATTGAACCATGAAAACAAAACTACTTAAGGATTGGTCCGGCTATAAAATTTAATTAAGGATTCGTCCATTATTTCTAAAACTAATTAAAGATTGGTCCATTAGTTATTAATACAAGGTAATCATATAATTCACATAATTACAGTACAAACAAATCTAATCAAATATATTAGTACAAGGTAGTATATACGTTGAAGTAGGAGATAATATATTTATTCAAAAAGATTCACAGGAGACAATCTTTTAGATAGATTTATATATGGATATTCTTCGGGTAAATTTTGGATTGAACCATGAAAATAAAATTATTTAAGAATTGGTCCATCAAACTGAAACTAAAACTAATTAAGGATTGACTCATTTCCCATAACTAATCAATAAAAATGTAAAAAATCAGAAAAAATGAAAAAATTCCAGAAAATAAAAATGCAAAAATGAAAAAATCCAAAAAAAAATAAAAGAGGCAAAACCCCGAAAAAACACGATTTTTTTTTTTAAAAATCCCAAAAAATAAAAAAAAATCCCAAAAAATCAACAAAAATCTAAAATCAACAAAAATCCAAAAACGCAAAAAAAACAACAACAATTTGAATCATTTTAAGTTATTTTAAAAACAGTCTGAACCATTTTAAGAACAATCTGAACCATTTTAAGTCATTTTAAAAACAGTCTGAACCATTTTAAGTCATTTTTAAAAACAGTCTGAACCATTTTAAATCATTTTAAAAACAGTCTGAACCATTTTAAGTCATTTATAAAACAGTCTGAACCAAAAACAGTCTGAACTATTTTAAGTCATTTATAAAACAGTCTGAACCAAAAACAGTGTGAACCAAAAACAGTCTAAACTATTTTAAGTCATTTTAAAAACAGTCTGAACCATTTTAAAAACAGTCTGAACCATTTAAAGTCATTTTTAAAAACAGTCTGAACCATTTTAAGTCATTTTAAAAACTGTCTGAACCATTTTAAGTCATTTATAAAATAGTCTGAACCAAAATGACTTAAAATGGTTCAGACTGTTGTTGTTTTTTGCGTTTTTGGATTTTTGTTGATTTTTTGGGATTTTTATTTTTATTTTTTGGGATTTTTAAAAAAAAAATCATGTTTTTTCGGGGTTTTGCCTATTTTATTTTTTTTGGATTTTGTCATTTTTTCGGATTTTTTTACATTTTTATTGGTTAGTTAGGTGAAATTGACCAATTCTTAATTAGTTTCATAAATAATGGATCAATCCTTATTTTCTCTATATTGTAACATGATTCAAACTTATACTCACCAAATCAATAACTAATCATTGGTATAAGATAAAATAAGAAAATATTTTATTTAGCAAACTTTAAGGAAAAGAACAAATCTTTTTATAAGTTAATATTTTTTAAAAAACAAATCTCACATAGTTTGGAAAGATAATTACATTTATTTAATACTCAAATATTCTCAAAACATATATCATATCTATATAAAAACGTGAGAATATAATCTGCATTGATAAAATATTCTACCAATAAAATAAATGCAGAAAATACATATTCTGCAGGACTCTGCATAACAGCATGTTACAACTGTGGTTATAACTGTCATTTGTAACCAGGAATACCAGTAACTTTCCTGTAAGCATAATACACAAGTATTTTGGCATAATCCAATACAACAACAAATTAAGTAACTTTAATAAGTCAACTTAAGTTCTAACAGCCTTGAATTTTCCAGGGCAGTTTGTCATGTTTTTTTAAACCAATAGATAAAATACAATTTCATCCGAGTATCGATAAAAAGTTTGAAAAAATTTATATATTATCTTAACATATGGAAAAACAATTATATGAACCTGATACACTATTATCTAGGGTGTGCCAACCAATAATATTATTTTTTAGTTTTAATTTTGAATTAATTTTAGGATAGATATTTTTGGGTTCATTAGCATGTGTTAGGTTTTTAGTATTTTTTAGTTTTAATTTTGAATTAATTTTAGGGTAAATATTTTTGGGTTCATTAATATGTGTTAGGTTTTTAGTACGTGGCACGCCCTAAATAATGGTGGACTAGATTCATGGTTAATCGTTCGATATTCATTTCAAAATGCACTATTATTTAGGATGTGTCAACCAATAGTATTTTTTTGTTTTAATTTTGAATTAATTTTAGGGTAATATTTTTGAATTCATTAATATGTGTTAGGTTTTTAGTATGTGACACACCATAAATAATAGTGGACTAAAATCAATTGGTAGGGCTTGACGAAAACCTGAAAAAACTGAACCGAACCGGAAAAGACCGAAACCGAAAAACCGAAACTTTTTCAGGTCGGTTTCGGTTTACAATAAAAACGAACCGAAAAAAACCGAAAAAGACTGAAAAACCAAAAATCAAACCTAAAAAAGGAAATCAGACCGAAAAAACCCGGTCCGGTTCGGTCCAAAAAATAAAAAAACCGAAACTGAGAAAAACCGAACCGAAAAATTTGCTTGGTTTTGGTTTTGGTTTTGCCAAACTGACCGAACCCAGCCTTAACAATTAGGGCAGACTGTATTGAAAAATTGAAGGCAACAAAAATGGATCCGAAATAAAGTAATCCCTTTTATTGACCTTTTCATCTATTTGTATGACTGTATTCTTTAATCTGATATAAATAATCTTTTGGCATATGCTTGCTCTAGTTTATCACCAATGTAGTTTATCTGCTTTTTTCATCCAGAATTTATAATTTCTGCATGTAATTTATATATATAGATAGATAGAGAGAGAAGTGATATTATATACCGGACCGTTTTTAGAGTTTTGGAACTTTAAACCACCTTAAAAATGGCATTTTTTTTACGTAAATAATGAGAAGATATTTAAATAAAACTTATAAAATACGATTAATAAATAATAAAATATTACGCTAGAAAATATTATATGCAATAAATTGAGCACATTTAACAAAAAAATCAATGATACGAAGCAATTTTTTTACAAAATTCGCATTCGACCTAAAACTATACTATGATTTTTTAAAAAGGAAATCAGAGGCAAAATAAGTTATCTATTTAACAAATCAGGTCATTTCCTGTTTTTTTTTAATATAGTAGACCACATAGAACCTTACATAAAATTATAGGGTTCATTAGTGTCCTAAATTCTATAATGAAATAAAAAAAACAGAATGTTGTCCGTACAAATACTCAAACACGGGTTGAGTAGAATATTTAGTAAGTAAACTAATCATTCGGCCACGTATATAGTTATTGATTAGAGAAATGAAATAAATCTTAAAAATATATAGGGGTCTAACCCAAAATCCGCTCTGATTATACAGTGATGTCAATAGGTTCTCTTCTTTTCAATGAACACTTGGGCCCTTTCATTGCTTCAGGTTTTGTTTGGAGAAAGACAAGTCGGGGTTGGACTATGCTAAATTGAGAGATTTACTTTTAAAAAAATCAGGGAAATGGGGACACGAAACACGTCGTTTCATGTCAAAAGAGAGTTTCTTGGTCATCAAAACGAGTTCAGTTTATAAAGCTATGGGTACAAGGCACAAGAAAATTCCACCTGGGGTGGCCGTTGGGGTACCTTCATAATGACATTGGATTTTAATCAAATAATTTCAAAATGCATATAGAATTGGAGATAGAAAAAATTCATGGGATTCATTTTATTTTAAAGACTCGTTGTAACTCTCATATTGTGTTTAATGTTTACGAGACTTTATATATGCTTTTAGTGACTTTAACTGTTACCATCTTTTGCTTTCTTGTCATTTGAGAATACGAGTGGTCAGATTGATATGTGTCTTTTAGAGATTATGTTTCTTGTGTGAGAAATATATAGCCTTCAGTATAATTGAGGAACTCTCATCTGCACAGTCTTCATTTTTTGTAACTTCCTGTTTCTTAATTCTTAGTGATTTTCCATTATTAAGGGATTCTAATATACATCCAGTTTCAACCATACAAAAAAACAAAGGTAGGATCTTTCTTTGGGTATTCTGAATTACTTTTAAGAAACCGGTTTTTTCAAGAATTATAATTTCTACCCTGCTTGACCAATAAAGGAGGTATCTTTGTTTGGGTCAACTTGATTTTAGTTTATGTTGTTTTAGGGATAAACTGGCAACTTAATGAGTGAGACATTTTTCATTGTTACTATGCTATATGTAGTGCCGGTCCGGTATATCGGAATGCCTGACGCTCGTTTTTTTTTTGCTAGAATAAATACAAATCAAAATAAAAACAAAAATAAATTGTTACGAGTTTTGAACTCAAGATCTCCTATGTTGAATTTCAAACTACTATACTATTTGAGCTATCGTAAGACATTGCAAACTAGTTGATTTTTAATATTTTAATTTTAACTATCCAATAGATTAAAAATATAGTCGGATGTTGCTTCTAATTTTTTTTCTGTTTACTTTGCACATATTTTACTGTTTTCTTATCGAATCAGGGATCTTATGCATTTAACCATAACAAGGCCTTTTCTTTGTTTCAAAATGTTTTTTTTATTTTCTATTGCTCTAGGGACAAAATTGCAATTAGAATTGATGTTATCTTTATCTTTGTGATTTTTTATTGCTTTTGAAATTATTCCAGGTTGGTTTCATAGAGAATCAGGCCTTTTAAACCATTTAGCAAATAAAGGAAGGGTCTTTGTTTGTGTCAAGTTGGTTTGAGGGGGATTTAATTGCATAGTTAAAATTCTTTGTTTTATTTAAGAGACGGGAACTTAAAACTAAGGTAAACAAAAGACTTTTGGACCTTTTGGTATATGGTTCTACCAGGTGAACTAAGATTTTCGTAGTGATTTGCCATCAAAGTTACAGTTAGGAGAGGGAGAGAGATTTACCTTCTCTTTGCCCTTTTCTTACTTTTAACCTTCCGATTTTAGGTCTCTGTTGCTTCATCTTTGCCTGAATTAATTGATCTTTAAACTTTTTCTTATTGGTGAGTTTTGATTTTTTCTTTAGTCTTTTTCTGGATATTAGTAAAGAGGATAATGCAAGCTTATTTTGTTATTTGTTTTGCTATCCTTCCATTAATTTGCTAAAACACATGTGAGTATTTTTAGTTCTGTTGTCAAATTGTGGTGGTTTATTATACTGTGGAGCTGAAATAAAGTAAAGTAATCCTTTTTATTGAACTTTTCATCTATTTGTATGACTATATACTTTTTTCTTATATAAATGATCTTTTGGCATATGCTTGCTTTACTTTATCATCAATGTGGTTTTATCTGCTTTTTTTCATCCTGAACTCATAATTTCTTTTAATTAAAAAAGTTCTCGTTAGAACCAGGTTTAGTTGGTATTAGGATTAGAGATTATTCAGACTCCTTATTGAACTAGGAGTTATTCTGGTAATCTGGTCATAATCCTTGTTGAACTAGAAATAAGTTCTGTCATAATCCTACTTGTTATAGGATTAGTTACAAAACATAAATAGCTTAGGCATTTAGCTTAGGCATTCTCCAATTACTTTCACTATTTATATTCTCCTTATATTGTTCTGTTTTGAGTGTGTTTTATCTAACGTAACAAGCGAAGCTCTTAGACCTGATCAGTTCTTCTGCGTGTTGATTTCTGGTTCATTTCTGGAACTTTACTCCAAAAAAGAAAGTGTTAAGTCAAGTTTCTATTGATTCTGTTTGACATTGTATTGGAAATTCATTGTGTTTTAAACTTGTTAGATACGTACATACATGTGGGGGAATGTACTTACAGTGCTGTTCTTCTTTCACTTTACTACCATTTTTTTTTGTTCCTTTGATCCTTCCAGAGAGTTAACTAATTTTTTTTGGTTAGTAATCCATAATAATTAGTCAATTAATAAGTTCACAACTTCCACTGTCACGCCCCAAAATCCATAGAACACGGATATCGAGGCATGATCTTTTTAAAACAAAGAAAAGATAACCTGTTGGTACGAAATTAAAAAAAATTAAAAAGAAAACACTTACGAGCTAAAGGAACAATTAAACCATAAATAAAAGTTTGCCAAACGCGGTTACAAGATAATAAAATAAACGAATGAAAATTGCCCGTAGGCTACAACCTCAAAATAAAATCTAAGTGAAAAGAAACTGAAAGCCCCGAGCCCATGTGATGTTGCAATGCAACAACTCTTATCCAAACATGCCAACCTAAATGGTACCTGAAACACAAAATTGTAACGGTGAGTCCCACGCACATAACTAGACGGGACGGCACCACAAATACCGTCACTCCATCCCTTAGATGCAAGAACTCACAAACAACAACTACGATAATCAACATGTAAAAAGGAATATTATAACATCCTACAACGAAATGAATTAAATAAATTAAATAACGTCAACTCAAATCTATCACAAACATGGACCTCTCATGCCACATACCCCAGTCCGTAAGGTAGGTCATTCCCTATCCCCACGGCCGTCTTCTGTCCCCGGAATTAGGAAGAGACAGAGACCATTGCAACATAAAAGTAGATTTAAAGTGCGCACTTGGACCTCTCATGCCACTCGTCCCAGTTCGTAAGACGAGTCATTCCCTATCCCCACGGCCGTCTACTGTCTCCGGAATTAGGAAGAGACAGAGACCATAGCTAACATAAAATAAATATAGTGCACACTAGGACCTCTCATGCCACTCGCCCCAGTCCGTAAGACGAGTCATTCTCTATCCCCACGGCCGTCTTCTGTCCCCGAAATTAGGAAGAGACAGAGACCATTGTTAATGTATCAATATTAAGGCCTCGGCCAATAATATTATACTATTCATATAACACATTCTCATACATATAAATAGTAAGGTCTCGGCCAATAAATAATAAACTAATCATTTATCACATTCTCATACGTCATTCTAACGTAATTCAACAAAATCCAAAAGCATAGGTGCTAGATTCACAACTAGCCAAACAAGTCTAATCAACATAAAAACTCATTCAGGCATTTTAACAAACACCTTGTATACGCAATATAAAACACATCTTTATTCAACAATAATTTACCCAATTTTATCAACAACCATAATAATACATAATCAATGCATATAACACGCAACCAATTAACATTATCATTAATCCGAAATCAAAATATTAAATCCACAACTAATCCAAAATCAAAGAAGCGAATTAAAAATATAACAACTAACCCCAATTAACAATTTATAAACCTAATTAAGATAAAAGGCATAAACCCCCAATTTCTAATAAACGCAAAACCAAAACCTAACATACACCCTCGTCTAGTCGCAATGGATAACCCCCCGTTACCTTAGAGCGTAGAGGAGATGCTTCCGGTAAGAACCCGCTAAATTGGCTTCTTCTTCTTCTTCTTCTTCCTAGGGTTTGTAATCTCTCTCTCTAAGTTGTTTTTACTGTTTTTTATCAATTAAAAGTGGCTGTAAAGTGTATAAAAAAACTGTTTTGAGATAGTTTGTGGTAACGAACTATTTGGTCCCCAAAGTTCTAAAAGTTAACTCTAATCCAAAATTATTGTTTTACTACTCAAAAATAACAAATCTTTAAAAACAAACCTATTGGGTCCTTTTTATTAGTAAAATTAGTAACAGGTTTTTAAAATAAAGTTTTTCGGAAGAGTTTCGGTTTTTGGCTAAAAATTAGTCGAGTGACCGGTTTTTGGTAAAATTTGAATAAAATGTTTTTGGATGAATTAAAACATAATTAAAACCATTTATAAAAATACGGGATGCTACAACTAACCCTCCTTAAAAGAATTTCGTCCCGAAATTTCCTCTCTAACAACTATACCCAGAAATGATAAACGTACAATAAGACCATAAGAATTTAAATGCTCAATAAACGGTACGGGGAAATGGCTATGGGTGCCATTCCCGGTACCAATTCGATAGAAAAATCTAACCCTCTTTTCGGTGGTAACCCTGGTAGATCTTTCCGAAACACATCTCTAAAGTCGTCCACTACGCTTGGCCACGTTTCCACTTCCTCGTCGTTATCCACTATCGAGAGACTAGCCAAAAGACAAGACAGGTTGCCCACAACCCGTTTGGAATAGTAAGGAATAGAAGAAAGGGTAGCGTCCCTTTCCCCACGAAAGAACACCTCATCTCCGGATGAAGTTGTAAGGAAAATTTTTCGTCGAACACAATCGATGAAAGAGTTGAAATGAACCAACCAGTCCATTCCAAGGATCACGTCGAACCCCGACATCTCTATAACAATTAAATCAAATATAAACACGTGGTCCGCGACCACCATCTCACAAGACCGACACACTCGGTCCAGCACAACTCGACCCCCAACAGGAGTCTCTACAACAATCGGGTTCTCTAGAACCCCAATTTCTAACGACAAAGACTCAACTAGATGTCTAGCTATAAAAGAACGTGAAACCCCCGTATCGAAAAGAACATGTGCCCAAGATGAGTACACAAGAACCATACCTTGTACATTTGCCGGATCTCCTTGGTGTGGCAATTGTGGCAAGGCATAAAGACGAGCTTGAATTGGTGGGTTTCCTTGCGGTCCTCGATTTCCCCCATGATTCCCTCGGTTTCTCGGGCCCTGATAGCCTCCTCGGTAATTCCCGCGGTTTTCCCCTCCTTGGTGGTTACCTCGAAACCCTCCCCCTTGGTTCCCAAGTAATTGGTGTGGTGGTACGAATCCGGGTCCTCTTGGTGGTGGTGGTGGCAACCTAGGTTGGTTAAAGGGTCGGTTAGTGTCGATTGTTCCTTGTCCTAAGGTACAAACTCTTGCCGTATGCCCAAACCGGTTGCATGTCCTACATAGGACTCTAGGGCATTCGTGTTGTCGATGGTTCACATCCCCACAGGTAAAACACGCTCTCTTCATTATGGTGTTTGTTGGTAGTTGGTTGAAACCCCTATCTCCCCTTCCCTGTTGTTGAAACCGTGAATTATTCGCCATATCCCAAGTCCGCTTCTTCTCTTCCCTCGGAGCATTTCCGGTTTTCGATTTCTCTAAAATTGTCTTGTTATGGAGTAGAGCTCCCTCCACAGCTTGAGCCGATTTTACCAACTCATTATAGTTGACATGGCGAGCCGATGCCAATTGCAAAGAGATGGTCGGGTTCAGCCCATTCATGAATCTCATACATTTTTCTGCACCCCCTAGAACCGAGTCTGGTGCATACCTTGAGAGTGAGGTAAACTTAAGCTGGTATGCTTGAACGGTCATACCCCCTTGATACAATTCCTCGAACCGCCTCCTCATTTCATCTTTATAAGAATCGGGAAGAAACTGTCGATTAAACAATTCGATGAACTCATTCCATTAGAAGTTGCTTGTGTCATATGTATCCGCGATTCCCAACCACCACTTCCGTGCTTCACCCTTTAGGTGAAACTGAGCCATATTCATTCGTTGCTCCCCATTTTACTATCTCCGCAGCCGATAAGTATTTCTCCATTTCGTCCACCCATCCCTCAGCTATGGATGATTCACCTACCCCATCGAAGGTCGGAGCCCCCAATCGGGTGAAGTTAAGCAATCCATTGTTGCTTGAACTCCCAGCTTGTGCATTCTGCACCATCATTTGCACCACCTTCTGAAGGTCGGTCATCACTTGATTAGCATTAACCGTTTCCGGTTCAGGTGCAAAATTCTCCTCTTCTTCCACATTCACCTCCTCGTATACATTCTCAACCTCTTCCTCTATCTCGGGTTGCTCAGGTGGTGGGGCATTAGTGTTACCTCTCCCCCCACGATTTCTTGCAGTCCTTTTTTCACGAGTTTCTCCCCTCCCCCTTAGGGCTCGTCCTGCTCTTCCGTTTGCTCCACCTCGGGTAGCCGCACCGCTTGTTGGTGGTGCGCCCCCACGTGTAGCTGGTCCCCGTCTACTAGTCCTTGTGGTAATAACCATGACTACAAATAGGTTAAACCAACACTTTAGTTGTCTTTCTCAACACTCCTACTCATACATGAATACTTATACATGATAAAAGCTCGTTTTACATGTTAATCACTTTATCAAGCTTCCTAAGGTTCACTAACTGATTTTTACGAATTCTCAATTTCGATGATATAACGCTTTGATTTTTCCAAAAATAGAAAATGAAAATTTCGAAACGCCAGAAAGATAGAGTACTGAAAAACGAAGCCAACGCTTCAAGCGGAATCAGAATCGGAGTTAAAACGAAGAAGTTATGAGCTTTCGAAGTATAGCAGAAAAACCGCAAAATTACCAGAATTCGACCGATCGTTTTGACAAACGACCGATCGTTTTTTGGTCCAGTAGGGTCTGAAAAATTTCTGAAGAATTTCGACCGATCGTTTGGGAAACGACCGATCGTTTTTTGGTCCAGTAGGGTCTGAAAAAATTTCTGAAGAATTTCGACCGATCGTTTGGGAAACGACCGATCGTTTTTTGGTCCAGTAGGGTCTGAAAAAATTTCTGAAGAATTTCGACCGATCGTTTGGGTAACGACCGATCGTTTTCTTCTGCAGAAAATTAACGATACAAAAACGTAAAATTACTCAACACTTGTAAATTCCTTACAAGGCACATAACACACAACGTCATTCTAATCCATAACATTTTTATGACAACAACGATTCGCATAAAAAGTTCATTACCACTCAAGTAAATAATTTGAAAACATGCTACATAAAACCATCCACGGCACAATTCACGCACTTTAATAGTTCGCTACTACTAGACATGAAAACTTATCCTCATACACACTCTATCAATCTACACACGCATACGAAAAACACAAAAATGCGAGGGATAACCTATCACGATACGTTATCCTAAAGCACCCGAGCGTCCTCGCATACTCTAGAGTTCCACATCGCTAAGGTATTCCTTCACACATACCGACGAGAGGTCCACCCACTAGTTTGGCGAGCCAGGATCAACAAGCGTCCTCATTGTCCCCAACTTGCCTCACATGTGGACTTTCCTTTCATCAACTACTACTAAATTATAGCTACATGTCTTAAGCTAAATGCAACCCCCGTTTTTAGAAAAAGTTTTAAGTTTTTGGAAAATTTTTTGTAAAAATGATACGATGGATCTTGGTCCAATGGTTACCCATCTTCCCGTCGTCCCAAAGTATACAAGAACCTAGTTAGCTCTGATACCAACTTGTCACGCCCCAAAATCCATAGAACACGGATATCGAGGCATGACCTTTTTACACTCTAGACATGCACACCAAATGTCACTGAAGGAAAATACTCTCAGTACTTTATGGATTAATTGCTCATATATGTGCAGTCATGTCGGATCTGGCCATAGGAAGAGGATTATCATTTGACGCTAGTCGATATGCTTCCAAATTAAAAGAGATGTAAGAATTATTAAATAAACCATGTGTTTAATTTGTTGGCAAGTTTGTATATATCTAATTCTAGTTTATTTATGTGGTTTTGACTTCAGACTTGCTGATCATGGAGTGTTCCGATGTACAAAGGCTTCTTACGATCAGTTGTTTGATATGGCATGGCTCACGTCAGTGATGAGGTCCACAGAAGACGTATTTGCACTTGGTAAGTTGGTACTCTCTTTCTTCATTTGATAAAGGGGCTGATAGAGCCCCCGTCTTGCTGCTCTGATTAACCATAGATAACAAGTACCTCTTTCCTTTCATTTCGTACAAGTCACTTATCTGTTTCCAGCATTTTGTGAGTTTAAGTCTTCCAAAATTGTTTATAAGCCACAGCTGCAAATCATGACTAATGCGATTGCATATTTCTTACGTAGGTGATGAGAAGCCATCTTCTATTCCGGAAAAAAAGATTGTCCCATTTCTGACAGCTTTCGATGTAATCGAACAATCTCGGAGTGGGAGAGGATCAATTGAGATTTTCATCTTCAGAATCCTTGAACAACTGGACTATGGTTTAGCCGAATGCCAGGCCTTGGTTTTGGTTCACGATGATTCGTTGGCTCTAACAATTGAAGAGGTATTCCAAGAATTTGGAGAGGACCGCGGTGTGAAAGTATGTGCCTGCATTGTTGGTAAAAAGAATAGCATTCGTAAAGACCAGAGAAGCCTTTCGAATAGGGTCCACATCGTTGTTGGCACCCCTGGACGTGTACTTAAGTTGCTTACTAGGAAGATACTTCGTCCTGATCACATTAAGATGTTTGCCTTTGATGAGCCCATGCCTAAGATGGTTTCATATGGTTACAAGGATCAGGTAATTTCTTGATTTTTATCTGTATTTCAGTTTTGTAGACGGTATGTTAATATATTCGATTTAGACAGGAACTGAAGGTGATAATGTTGTTGTTAGCATTTTAAACTTGTTAGCAAGGAAGTAAGCAGGAACTGTTTCTGACATTCTAGGCACTCATTTGTGTCTGCATGCTTTTTAGTTAACAATGTTCATCTGGGGTTCGTAGCTCTTTGCTAGACTTTAGTTTACTGAGAATTTTATTTTTATTGCTTCTCCCCTCGGTTTCTTGAAGTTTGAAGAAAAAACCATTCATGGTGGTTGTCGGTTGGACCATTTTGCTCGGTATACGGAATGCGTCTATGCTTTTTTGATTTTTAGATTTCATTTCAATATTTTATCATTAGATTTGGAAAGCTGATTTTTCGAGTCCAGTCATTGTTTCATTGATCCAAAAAAAAAATAGATTTGTTTTTTTTCCTCTCCAGATTTATGACATATTGCGCGTCCTCCCGTCAAATGCCCAACTCTGATTATTCTCAGTCTCATTGCTTCCTGGAACAATGGAGATCTTAAGGAAGTTTATGAAGAACCCGGTCAGGATCCTTGTTAAGGATCACGATCCTGTCTCAGGTGGGGGGAATTAGACGGTTGTACGTGACTGTTGAGAAGGAATATTGGAAGTTAGAAATTCTATGGCATATTTTCAACACCTTAGCCATGTCCCAAAGTATAATCTTTGTGAGGACATCTCGCAATGACGAGTGGCTTGCTGATAAGATGCGCTCTAGGGGGTACTCTGTCTCGGCTAGACATATTTACATGGACCAAACTGTGAAAAATAGCCACATGAGGGACTTCCAGTCGGGCTCATCTCATGTTCTCATTACGACCACATCTCTTTATTTCTCTGCTACCTTTCTTCAACAGGTTTCGCTTGTCATAAACTATGATTTTGTACCAAGTTCCGGTTGTCTTAGTGACTGGCGTCATGGGCGATTCGGAAGAGAGGGTGTTATCATTGATTTCTTGACCACGGTGGACGAGGAGAGCCTACCTGCTCATATTCAGAGATCATACAATGAGGTTGTTGTTGACGTATCATCTCTTGATGCTGCTGCTGAAAACCCCCCTCTAAGAATATTATCACCGAGAGTTATTTTCATGTTTGTTTATCTTGTTTATTTTGTCCTTACTCCTATTTTTTTTTGTGTGTATGGGGCTTGAAACAAGTTTTTTTTTTTAACATTTTAAACTTCAAGGGGGTGAAACAGTTGTGTATTTTGGCAATTTATCGACTTATAAAACAGTTGTATATTTTGTTAAATTAAGTGACTCAACTCCTACTGTTGGTTATCTTTTTATATTGCCTTTATGCATGGTTTTATAAGCTGAAACTACTTGATTAAAGCATACTGCAGCCCTTTTCGTCTCTGCATAATTTATATGTTTCTGTACCCGTTGAACTTGCTCGTTTTCTTTTACTCTTAGATGATGAATAAGTCATCTTTTATTGTACTTGTACATGCAAGATCATGCACGAGAACCACAAGATAATTTTAGCACAACAGAAACATAGATATCACTTTGGATATTAAGTTGGACTGTTATGTTACAAACTTACAACTAAAGGGTCTGATAATATCGATTTTTTGGTGAAAATTCGGCTTAAAATCATGACAAAAGCTTCGCTCAGAATAGGTGTCTATTTTGTTTGAGTTTGATCCTGCAACGCCCAAACTGTGATTTTTGGTAAACCGGTTGATAAAAGTAGGGGTGCATTTGTGCAAATGGTCTGGGTTTTATAGGTTTGTGATAAACTCAAATAGGCCCTTTATCGAAATTAGAATTCGAACTGCTGTGTTTTCAATTGCTTAATGTATCTGTGTCGAAAGTATATGTTTTACACATTAATTGATGATATCCAGGAGTTGCATGTTTTCACAGACAAGTTTAAGGCATTTGCACCGGAAGAAAATTTTGTGTCATCTGTCTAAAGCTACACGAAAAGGCAACGAATATTAATCTGGTTAGTCGAAAGAGCCCAACAAGAAGTTATAAGTAGACGAACCCGAACATTTAGACATCCTACGGGCGGCTCTTATCACGGGCTAAGGTTCTCCTGAACTCGACCGGTCACATGTGAGACATATGTACGTCCAAAAAGCTAAAGAGATTATATCTAAAAGTTTTTTATATACATATGATTATTGATCGTTAACCACTCGGTTTAGAATAAACTGAGAGTACTTATATGTAAATTAATGATGTGCGCAAATTATTTTAGGTAAATACAAATAATTTCATGAGTGAAATGAGTCTTTAAAGTCTCGGTTCGGCTTATTAGAGTTCACGAGCCAAACAAGCGACCCTGATCAAACATGTCTCGTAAACAAGTCGAGTCTGAACAATTTCAAAATAAAATATTGGTCTTATATGTTATAACTCAACCGACTATTTGTCTCACTTTCAGGTGGGCACACGGCGGATTGGAACGGATTGATTTCAATCCTAATTCAACCCGTTAAATAAATCGCGGGTCGGATTGATAAAATTTAAATCTCAATTCAACTCAATATAATTAAACCACAACACAATCCAACCCGCAAAAAAAATTACGGATTGTGACAGATTGATTCGTAAATTTTCGTTTTGATGTTTTATTTTTCATAATTTGTATAATCAACATAAATTTTAAAATAAATCGTATGTTTCAAAGAGAAATAAAAATTAAAAACAATTCTAATATGTTTATAACACTCACGAACAAATAATAAGATTAAAATATAATAAGATCATAATGTTGTTATATTTAAATACACATAATGTATATATAAAAAATATATTTATATTTTTATATATATTACGGGTTGAAACGGAGGATTAACCCATGGTTTGATAACCGCAATCCTAACCCAACTCGCAATATATATAACATATTCCTACAAAAACGAATTGATTTTGAGTTTTGTGTATTTTTTACCCGGTCATACCTTTCAATTTTCATTGTGATTAATTACTTGCTACTAATTTCCTTTTCTTCTATACTTGACAAATTACAAAAGAACTCAGTGGGTGGTACTTAATTTCGTACATTTGACATTCGGATGAATTGACACGTGTCAGTTTCTCTACCCACCAAAACCAAGTGGAGATATTTTCCCGCTTTTGTAATAAAAAAAATAAGAAAATAAAAAACAGAAAAACCTTTGAGTTTTATCCTCTCTTACATACACACATACTTATTGCATATATATATATATATATATATATGCATATGTATATGTAGAGAGAGAGAGAGAGAGAGAGAGAGAAGTGATATTATACAGTAATGTCAATAGGTTCTCTTCTTTCCAATCAACACTTGGGCTCTTTCATTGCTTCAGGTTTTATTTATTTATTTTTTTTAATATTTTGTTTATCCTTTATTTATTTATACTTATTAGTATCTGGGAAAAAATGGATTATATTTATATATTGCTTGTGGTTATGGTTTACTTTTAATTTAGCTGGTGTTTAGTTTGATTAAAATCATCATGCATTGCAGGGTACTAAAATTTTGGTCAATTATGTGTTGTTTATGAGATTGAATTGCACTATTTCAGCTCAATTAGTTTTATTCTGAAAAATTAGTAGGAGAAGCATGTAGTTGAGATTGTCTAGTTTTTTACTCAATTATGTTTTTTTTTTTGAGTTTAAAATTTAGTGGCATTTAGTTTTGCTCAAAATTAAAGTGTGCATTTTTATATATTCTATCAATAGACAATGATTGAACTTAATAAGCTTGCTTTTACCTGCATTTATTTTTTATGAACAATATACCTTGTATTACAACTAGTATATTTTTAGGGAAATGATGGAATATAGTTGAGATTGCATTTAGTTGCTTGAATTTTTGTCAATTATGTAGTATTTTTTATTAGATTTTTAATTAACTCAATTAAAATTTCTGAATAATGCAGTAGCATATAAATGAAATTGTCTAATTCTAGTCGATAGTGATTTTTTCTTGTGCTTATATTCGAGAGGCATTTCGTTTTGCTGGAGAACCGTGAGTGCATTATGATATAGATAATCTTGGTCAGTACTAGAACGTTTTGGAGCTTGAATTTTTCTGCATTTTTTTTTGGAACAATTGAGCGTTCATTGAAGCGATTATAGTTTAGGGCAATGATGGAATGTTGTTGCTGATTTTGAATTTAGCTGTGTACATTTTTGCTGAACTATATATATATCATGCATTTTGAATAGTCTTTTGTAGGTTAACAAGGAAAGTATTTTTGAGCAAGAAATTTAGCTGGAACATTTTGTTTGCTGAACAGCATTGTATTTGAAAATATTCTAATTTAGGGCTCTGGGCTCTAACTAAAATTGGTTGTGCTCAAATTTAGCTGCCTTTAATTTTGCTGAGCATTATAACTTGCATTCGAAAGATGTCTTGTTTAGGCCAGCATTAAAATAAATTGAGCTTTATTATTATATGCATCTAACTATACTGAACATTGTGATACGCAATTATATAAAAACTCGGAACTAAAGTTTCTGCTTTTGAGTTTTAGCTGCATTTAGTTTTTCTGAACAATGCAATCCGCATTTGACAACAGTCTAGTTTAACTCAATATTGGAACTTTGCCTAACAACCATGCCTTAGCCTAACAACCTAATCTCGGAGTATTAATTGTAGTAGTAACCATTTTTGAACTGCCTTGACCTTTCGCATGATTCAGCTTGTGCCAACTGTGCTTGATTCTTGGCTGGTTTAGATCGACGTAGCAATCCTAATATCACTTTTTTGTATTGTTTTCAGGAAGTGCATATGAAAAGGAGCAAACTACAGCTTATATGAAGTATCATTGCATAAGAAGCTCCCAGTCTGATCGATACTTATACGGGCCATCTCTGCATTTTACGA
Organism: Primula vulgaris; assembly: GCA_963920805.1. Lineage (NCBI taxonomy): Eukaryota > Viridiplantae > Streptophyta > Magnoliopsida > Ericales > Primulaceae > Primula > Primula vulgaris. The sequence continues at coordinate 36,819,997 of OY987212.1, read as the reverse complement.
GTACTTCAAATAGTAAAACTCTGAGATCAAACTCAACCTGTTGTGGTAATGTGGGGAATGGTACTCCTTCGTTGTCTTTACAATATGGTAAAACATTTCAAGACCATAGTCCAGGGAACAGAATAGGAAAGTCTCAAAGATATTTTGCGTCAGTTTTCTCTTGTAGCAAGTGGGTCCAGCCAAGAAAGCTTGATAAGCTTGGGCTTAACCCTAGGCGACAATTATTGTCAAATCATGTTAAATTTAATACGATATGTGCAAATTTCAAGGCAGAAGATTTTGACATTACTGGACCTGGGGTGGATCCTTTATTATCAGCCGAAAAAACAAGTGAGTCCGTTTCAACAACAGGTGTAACGCAATCAAAACTTTTGTCAGAACAGTTTCCAAAGCGCTGGGTGATGGTGCTGCTTTGTTTTGCTGCTTTTCTTTTGTGCAACATGGATCGTGTAAGTTGCAAACTGGACCATCTCATTACATAATTATAAATTAATAATGAACGACTATTTTTAAATATATATGTTTTCCCATGTAGGTGAACATGAGTATCGCAATTCTTCCAATGTCAAAGGAGTTTAATTGGAATAGTGCAACAGTTGGTCTCATTCAGTCCTCGTTTTTCTGGGGTTATCTGCTCACTCAGGTTGTATTTACGTTTTGGCTTCCTTTGATCAACTCTAATCTTAGATATGTTCAATTTTTTTTAGAAATGTTGTTCAAGTTCTAATAATTCTGCATTCCCCTTAGACCTAAGTTATCTTGATAAACTTTGTATTTACTTGAGCTGGAACTTGTACTCCATTATCATCTTGAACTGTCAATTATACTTATATCCAACTGAACTTAATTCTGGAGATTTACAACTGAATATTAAGTTACTCTTTATTCTGGAAACCTTGAACTGAAATTTCATATTTGTCATCCTTAGGTTTTTACAGACTTACTCTAAACTTTTACTAGTTTGATTCTTTATATTTTTGGTAGTTGTCATCTACTTATGTGGTTGATTTACCTGCGGATTTTCATCTTAAAATTGATACAGACCATCTTTCACATTATTCATGTTAGCAGAATAACTATCAATCATTCCCTTTTAAGCTTGATATCAGAGTTTAATTTTTCAAAAACATAGATCTTCTGCTACATTCCTCTAGCTAAACCATGTTAATTGATTTTGGTAAACAGATAGTTGGAGGTATCTGGGCAGATAGAATTGGTGGGAAACTAGTATTGGGGTTTGGTGTGGTGTGGTGGTCACTTGCAACAGTTTTGACACCTATTGCTGCCAAACTTGGGCTCCCTTTTTTGCTTGTCACACGTGCTTTTATGGGGATTGGAGAGGTTGCTTAGCCACTGTTAATTTTCCTTTATATTGCTTCATAATAATACACCTCTAGGAAAAAAATTTGCTGCTTCTTTTTTCTTCTCTTTATTGGTCCGAGTACGCAATTTTAAATTCAAAATTCAGAGAATTAGGGTAATAACACATGCGTAGTACATTTACTATATCGCTTGATTTCCTCCCATTTTTTTATATTGTCTTCAGGGAGTTGCTATGCCTGCAATGAATAACATGCTTTCTAAGTGGGTCCCGATCTCCGAAAGAAGTAGATCACTCGCTTTTGTATACAGTGGCATGTATCTCGGTTCTGTTACAGGATTAGCTTTCTCTCCAATTTTAATTCATACGTTTGGGTGGCCATCTGTATTTTATTCATTTGGGTCCCTCGGAAGTGTTTGGATTGCTTTATGGCTGAGCAAAGTAAGTTTTCTATTTCAATGCATTTATCGTAAATTGTGCTTCATTTTGTTTTCTACGTATGCTCCAAATTTACTTCCATTAGTGAGTGTGTCTGTGCTAGTGCCTGTAAAAAACTTGCTCACAAGTCACATTAATTCATCTCATAAATCCATAAAAGGTATCCAACTACTAGTCAAACGGAGTAATACCATTACTGCTTCTCATTGTTTATTTTCTTTATAATGGTGTAACGTATATACCACCTCTAGGCACATAGCTCGCCTAAGGAAGATCCAGATCTTAGTGCAGAGGAGAAGAAGCTTATTCTGGACAGCAATACCCCAAAGGAGCCTGTGACTGTGATACCTTGGAAACTAATTTTATCAAAAGCACCTGTTTGGGCTCTCATTATCTCTCATTTCTGTCATAACTGGGGAACTTTTATTCTACTGACATGGATGCCTACCTACTACAATCAGGTAGATCAAATCCAGAATGTGGTATAGGTGAATTTGGCTTTGAAAAAAAAATTGTTTCTGTTTTTCTTCATATCTGACCCGAGATAATAGCATAAATCAGTTTTGTTCCACAGCTCCTAGTTTCCTTTGATTCTTGCTGATGCTTTTATGATAGCATGTGTATTAGATAATCATAATCCCCCAAATGGTTGAATAGATAATCCATATTATTGAGAAAAAACATTTGGTAATGTAAAATAGATATAAATAGGTTACAGAAGCTGTTGCATAAAATGCAAATGCAAATGCTCATACGAGTTGATACCATCATTACCAAAATGCAAATGCTCTTACGAGTTGATACCATCATTACCAAAATGCAAATGCTCTTACGAGTTGATACCATCATTAGATAATCATGACCAATCACGAGGTTCTTTTTTGTTTGCTCAGGTGCTAAATTTCAATCTCACAGAATCTGGCCTCCTTTGTGTACTTCCATGGTTGACAATGGCCGTGTTTGCAAATATAGGAGGATGGATTGCAGACACACTTGTTACCAGAGGTGTTTCTGTAACTAATGTCCGCAAGGCAAGTATAATATTTAGTGTCTCTCGTTACTTTTTATCTGTGCTCTTATTTCTTTCAATTTTGTTATGTATTTTCTCTTTTCTTTTTGTTGCACTTGTACCCTGTTTGGGATTAACATTATTTTTTTTTGCTTGTGGGGTTTTTCATCTACATTTTTATTTTCATTATATAAAAATAAACAAAAAAGTGGGTTTTCCCAACCATTGAGATAAAAAAAAAATCTGTGCTCTTATTAGAATGTCAGAACCTTGCAACATTCGTGTTCATCTTAATAGATCTTTAACTCCATTTGATATTGCAGATTATGCAATCGATAGGGTTTCTGGGTCCAGCGTTTTTTCTTACGCAGTTGAGCAAAGTGAAGACACCTGCTCTAGCCGTGTTATGTATGGCATGCAGTCAGGTTTGTTTTGTTTTATTTAATTTATTTAATTAATGTAACAGTTATTTGTGTCAAATCCAGTCCTAATAGTTGTAATTTTTTTTTAAGTCCAATAGTTGCGCCCTTTTCTTAGATTGCAGTATCTTTTCCGGTTTTAAAATTGAAGGGTTTTTTAGATCGGGTATAAATTGAACTTTGCTGTAACACAAAAATGAGGGTAATTTGGGAATAAACATTCTGTAGAGTTTGGTTGTCTTTATGGGGTATTTGGGTTTGGTACCGGAAGATCCTTGATAAAGTCTTACTTTCCTGATTAGGTTTTGGAAGTAGTCTTTAACTCTTCAAACAGAATCTCATGCTAACTTTAGATTAACAATTTTAACCTTTCAGAAAATTTAAAATCTTTTAGAGGAAAACATGGTACAAGATATGAAAGAATAATATGGTAATACTTATATCGTAGCTGACGCTGCAAATCGAATACAATTCATACACGGTTTGGCAGGCACATTCTACTTGATCCTTTTATTTTTTGAAATCCTATGATTTTTTTTGCAGGGATCAGATGCATTCTCGCAGTCTGGGCTTTATTCGAACCATCAAGACATTGGTCCCCGTTATGCTGTGAGTTTATATGAAGTAAAGTAGTAAAGAAATTTAGAAATAAATCCATCAGGGAAGAAAAGATGAAATTCTAAAACGATGCACCCATAGTTAGACCCTTTTCATTAGTGCCGTTTTTTTTTGAATCAGCATTATTAAAATATGAATAGACTTACATTAGCTTGAATATTATAGAAACACGCTTTTATGTTAAATTACTTTCCGCAGGGAATATTGCTGGGATTGTCCAACACTGCAGGAGTGCTTGCTGGTGTGTTTGGCACAGCTGCAACTGGTTACATTCTCCAAAAAGGTACTTTTTATACTTATGACCTTTTTTCAAAAGCAAACAAACAGACTTGTTACTTCAATCTATTGTTATCAGAAACTCTATCCGACATAGAAAACTCGTTTCGTTTCCCTAAGCCATGTCTTAAACTCCTATATAATACTCTCTTCTGCAAGTTTCTGTAAGACTAGGAAACTCACAAAGAGAAGAAATAAGTATTTTCATTAAGTTAATATTTATAGGAGTAATTTGCCTTGAAATTCATCGACATCTATGTAAGTTTAACTTTTTCAAGTAACCCCTTCGACTTTATTCGACCTTCTCTCGAAAACTTCCATATCCATATGTCCCCTGAATGGAACCTTACAGAATATTAGATCAGAGATTTTCCACCTTATCATCGCTATGACACTTTACAGGTTCATGGGATGATGTTTTTAAAGTAGCCGTGGCATTGTATATTATCGGCACTGTTGTGTGGAACTTGTTTTCAACTGGAGAGAAGATTCTAGACTAGATATTTATAGCATTAAGGAATGATTCAAGATAACAGTGGGGATAAACAGAAAAGGAGCGACGAAGAAGATACATAAAAATGGAGTTTAAATGGCAGGCGTGTTGAGAAATAAATGCCTAAATGTGACCATTTTTTGTTTGTTGAGGTTTTACCCTCCAGTTCCCAACAGATCCGCAGGATGGTTCAAGCCAATTCTGAAGGGGTATTTTTGCTTTTGTTATTATCAACTCATACTTCATAATGCATGGTCAATCAAGGGTTTTAATTTTATTTTTTTGAAGTTAAAAGACCCAAGTGAATGGTGTTATTACTAGGTAGGGAACATTGTATGGCGCTTAAAATTGCAGAAAAATTGTACGTCGCCTTTTTGGAGTATCGACTTTATAACCTATTTGTCGAGATAAAAAAACCTTTATTCAGAACATTGTTACCAGTTTGCCTTGATAGATCCTTTTTTTGGGACGAAGCCCATGTTGCAGTTGTTAAAGAGCTCCTTATTTTTTGGAAGGGTGTTTTCATATTTTTGTTAGTCGCAAATTAGCTGCTAACCAGAATATTTGTTACAAAGTAGTAGTCTCCTGAAAAATCTCTGCTGGAAATTATTTTCACAAATGAAGGTACTAATTCAAATACTTAATGGAATTTGATTCTATACTGCTGCTAATGTAATTCCAACGGAAAAAACGTGCCCAGATTCTTAGGTTTAGTATGTACGTATATTATCAAAAAAATCCTGGTTTAGATCATACCGAATAACAGAAGTGAACAGATGACGGCTGTGATGGAATAAATTCGTCTCAACTCTTCTACCTTATTCCTGAACTAGCACATGCTCCTTAAAAGAGGGTGGGCGAGGGTGGGCTCTTTCTCTCTCTAGGCAATCTGAGAATATATTTTTGAAAACTTATTATGCCAAGAAAATGGGTGTGGGTAGGATAAGGCAGAGAGTTGTAGGCTGATTATGATAGAGCTCATTAAAAAGATTTCGTGCTATCATATCTCATAAATATCCAATTCGTTTCAATTGTTAAACATGTTCATTATCTCCGGTAAAGATTAATCAGATAGTCATTTATTAAATTAAATTACTGACTGATTTATTATTTAATAAACGTATTATCCCTATAAGCCTGTTCGCTTAACTTATTTGTCGTGTCGGATTATAAATTCACCTGCAGAGTTTACACGAACAAAACTTATAAGTTTCCTTAAGAGAGTATTATCAATCACTTACGGGACGTGAATTTCTTTTATTACTAATAAACGCTGATACGAATAATGCTCTTATCCAACTCATTACGTTTATTGACTTGTGACGAATATCACAATGTAATAATCAAAATGACAAACACATCCATACATGTCTAAATAGAAATATAATAATTAATAGTATAAACAATAACCATAAGCACGAGTTATAAATTATTTTGTCTAGTCAGTCACCAAATGATTATTTCGTAACAGTCCGGTTTAATACACACAAAGTGCACCAGTAAATGGAGTTGGAATTTATCTATTTCCTGTAGTCAAGACAGACCTAATAAAACCACATATTCCAACTCTGCTGATGGTGTGTCTATTTCCATGTAAAGTTGTAAACATATAGTTTATATTCTATTAGAACCGACAGTCTAATCTTTCGTGGGTAAGTTGTACTCTACACATTAGATCATCACCAAATAGGATAATAGACATTTATTTAGTCATTTAAACAATAATGATAAATAACAATAACTCGTATTATTCTCATTAAATAGATCAATTCAAAACATTGTGAAATATAAATCTAAAAACAAACATGTTTTTAAATATATTTGTAACACTTGCACATCGCGTTGCATTGCCAACAAGATGAGGAAAACATCACCGAACAGAGTTATGAGTAAATGATATCACCAAACAGATATTTGAATTGTAAAGACTAAACATGTTTTGATGAATGAGACCATGTCATCCTAGTGCGTGAATATTCGGGTGCAATCCCAATTTCTCCAAACCATACCAAACTTTCATTACGATTTAACATTTTCTTGGAAAAAAATTAGAAACATCAATTCTCACTTGCTTTCTCGATTTCAATTTTCTTCGCTTGGTGAGTAATGCAGGATCTTACTTCTTGATGAAGGAGCCGGTAGATTTCCAATCCTTTACGAGTGTGGACACACTCGATAATAGATTTCAAACGAGGAGTTACGGAACCAAAACACCTCTTCATTTTCTGCAAATTACACCCAATTATATTTCAGATAAGCTTCGAAATCAACATATCCATTCCAGTTACTAGAAACAACAGTGATCAATCTGCCAGAATATAACGGTTAGTAGGGCTGTAAATGAGATGAGCTGTTCGTGAAATCGTTCGTGTTCGACTCGGCTAATGCTCGGTTCGTGTTGAACACGATAATGAACAAGAATATAGTGTTCGTCTATTAAGTGAACTGAACATGAACAACCCTCTGTTCGGTTCGTCTAAACTCGTGTTCGTGTAACTATATATAAAGTTTGATAAAATAAAATAAATAAATCTATTAATGATGTAACAAAAATTAATATCATTACACAATTAATAAACTTATTTATGTTATAATAATATAAATGATATGATTGTATTATTTTGAACTTATTATGTTAATTTATATCATCATACTATAAAAACAGTCACCGATTTTATTATTAAGTGTTCAACTCGTTAAAGTAATCATACGTATGTAAACGAATTTATACAATATATAAACTTAAAGTTATATGTGAATTAGTTTATCCTAGTTAACAATATAGTAATATATAATAAAATTATAATATATTTTAAAAAGAAATAAATATATATATTTTTTTCAATTATTAAATGTTTTGGAAGAAATTAGATGTTCACGAACAACTCGTGTTCGGCTCGTCAAATGTTCGGTTCATGTTCGTCAAATGTTCGTTCGTATTTAAATGAACATGAACCGAACATGAACAAGAGTTTTAGTTCATGAACTGAACATGAACAGAAGGTTGTTCGGCTCGTTTCGTTTCATTTACAGCCCTAACGGTTAGTCATATGCTAAAAAGTAAAAAACAAAGAGCTGAAACATAAAGCTTTGTGAAAGAGTTGCTTCGGTTTTTGGTGAAAACACCAAAAATAGTTCGGCGAAGCAGTCATATATGTAAAGAGTCAACAACAAAACTTCTAAAACGATACATAATTAATTATGTCAATCATAAAAAGGTAAATGAGTGGGTGATGTACCGTTTATGGTATATCTGACGCGAAAGAGAAACGATTTTACCTAAGATGATAAGGGTAAGAAATCTTGACGATTTATTGTTATAATTAAAGATAATTTCTTATTCTGCACTGAAGCTATATATATCTTTAAAAAATAGTTGGTGTTTCCCCCAACATACTGTTAGAAAATTAGGGTATGATAATCCTGGATAACTTCGAAGAATCGTGTTCGTACACTTTCCGAACAAAGTATTTCGACCCTATTATTGTCTGGGTTCACGAAATCTTTGTGGGGATAATTCTTGAAGAACAATCTGTTTCTGGCAAGGAGAATAGATTAGGAATGTAGAGAGAATTTTCTTATATGTTTTTGTATCTGAAACCGAGGCCAAATGACTTCTTATATAGGAGATCAATAACCGAAACCAAAGGAAGCAACTGTTCGGAACAAAGGAAGCAACTGTTCGGAACAAAGGAAGCAACTGTTCGGAACAAAAGAAGCAATTGTTCGGAACAAAGGAAGCAACTGTTCGGAACAAAGGAAGCAACTGTTCGGAACAAAGGAAGCAACTATTCGGAACAAAGGAAGCAACTGTTCGGAACAGCCAGGGGCTCTCGCCCCTTGGACCCCGCCAGGGGCTCTGCCCCTAGGACCCCGCCAGGGGCTCTGCCACTTGGAACCCCGTTTCAATTATTCATATTCAATTATACGTTGGCTCGACGAGCGTGCACTCCGCACTTCCCTAACTCGTTTCCGAGTTTAACGCATTATTGCATCGGCCTATAATAAATCGCATTACTACTAAAATATATTGATGATACTAAAATCACCAACAAATCCCCCCATTTTAGTGTAATCCTTGATTTACTCAGTATATACAATAATATATACAAGGGTATAACACACAGGTATAACAATCAAACAAATGCATAGATAAAAATGTCTTACGATTGAATTTTCATCTTAGTACAAATACACATTCCAAATACTCGAAAATCTGGGTGTCACAACGATTGAACCCGTCAATCCATTTGAATATCTGAAGATATAGTACACATATGTTTCTTACAATACTCTACTATTCATACTTGACACTTTACAAGCCATGTGTCCTTATCCATTAATAAGCATATAGGAAGCCAAGTCCAAGCTTCTTGAAGCGGCAAAACTTCATGCTCACATAGGTGATCCTTTTAATCTTGCACCTGCATTTGCAATTTTTCAAAAGAACCATTAAGAAGATATACTTCAACCTAGCCATTACTTGCAGGTCTGAGCACATACCTTGGGAAGATAAACACAATTGCTCCAATCTCTAACTATGATCTTTCCACATTGAATTCTGCTTCTAACGTTGTATTCGAAGGGAATTGGGTATACCACAGCTAATAGATTTAAATGGACTTTAATCCCATCCCAATTACCGACTTATTCACTAAGTCTCTAGCTAACCCCTTCGTCAAGTGGTCAGCTAAGTTTTGTTGCGACCGAACAAAATCAATAGATATCACCCCATTCATGATTAATTCCCTAATCATACTATGTCTAACACCCAAATGTCTAGACTTTCCATTGTATATTTGACTATAAGCTTTAGCCAGTGTGGCAGTACTATCACAACGGATAGAAATTGGTGATATCGGTTTAGGCCATATCGGAATCTCATATACCAAGTTCCTGAGCCATTCCGCTTCTTTACCAGCAGCTGTTAATGCTACAAACTCAGATTCCATTGTGGAACCAGTTATACATGTTTGCTTCTTGGAAGCCCATGAGATGGCACCTCCCCCAAGCAAGAACACCCATCCACTTGTAGAGGATGAGTCTTCAGCATTATTTATCCAACTAGCATCCGAATAACCCTCTAACACCAAAGGAAATCCCATATATGCCAATCCATAATTCATAGTACCCTTCAAGTACTTGAATACCCTAGTTATCGCATGCCAATGATGTCTACTAGGATTACTAGTAAATCTGCTCAACTTTCCAACCGCATAAGCAATATCCGGTCTAGTGCTAATCATAGCATACATCAAAGAGCCTATAGCTCTTGAGTATTCAAGTTGATCCACAGGTTTACCTGTATTTGGCATAAGCTTTTCTCCCGGATCCATGGGAGTACTTACTGGAGAACAACTTTCATAATTGAACTTCTTGAGTATTTTCTCAATGTAATGAGATTGCGTAATTACAATCCCCTTATTCTCACGTTTAATCTTAATACCAAGAATAACGTCCGCTTCTCCCATATTTTTCATGGAGAACTTTGATGACAAGAAATTCTTCGTTTTATCAACTTGATTTTGGTCGGTGTCAAAGATCAACATGTCATCAACATATAGACAAATGAAAACTCCTTTACCGGATGTGTTAAATTTGCTATATACACATTTGTCTGCTTGGTTTAGAATGAAACCATTAGACAAAACAACTTCATCAAACTTTTGATGCCACTGCTTCGGAGCTTGTTTCAGCCCATACAGCGACTTAACTAGCTTACACACTTTATGCTCATTACCAGGCATTACAAATCCTTCAGGTTGCTTCATATATACTTCTTCTTCCAAATCACCATTCAGAAATGCTGTTTTGACATCCATTTGATGAATCACTAGATTATGAATAGCCGCCAAGGCAATCAACAATCTAATAGTAGTGATACGGGCAACTGGAGCATAGGTATCGAAATAATCAATCCCTTCCTTTTGTCTGAAGCCTTGGATAACTAATCTAGCTTTAAACTTGTCAATTGTACCATCGACTTTCATCTTCCTTTTGAAGATCCATTTGCAACCCAATGGTTTGCATCCTGGTGGTAAATCAGATAATACCCAAGTATTATTTTCCATGATAGAACCAATCTCTTCATCAATTGCTTCTTTCCAAAAAACAGAATCTCGAGATTTCACAGCTTCATCATACGTTCTTGGATCCTCCTCTATACTATAACAATAATAGTATTGAGTACCAATCTGATCTCTTGATCCCTCAACTAAATATAGTTGAAAATCAGATCCATAAGATCTAGATTTTCTAGCTCTTTTGCTCCTACGGGGTTCAAGTGTTTCACTTGGCACATCAATTGAATGATCATCCCTTAGAGATTCATCTGAATTAGGTATAGAGTCCTTTGGTCTAGGTATAGAAGAGAAACAATTCTCATCAAATATGGCATCTCTCGATTCTATAATCGTGTTAATAGAAATCGAGTCATTAGGTTCTATAACATAAAACCTATAGGCCTTGGAGTGCTCAGCATATCCAACAAAGATGCAAACTATACCCTTTTCACCCAAAGTTTTCCTTTTTGGGTCCGGGAGTCTAACCACGGACCTACAACCCCAAACACGTAAAAATGTTAAGTTTGGTCGTTTCTTATACCAAAGTTCATATGGGGTAGTTTTGTTCCTTTTATTAGGAACCCTATTTAACAAATAGCAAGCCGTTAACATAGGTTCTCCCCAAAACCCTTCACTTAAACCAGAGTAAGATAACATGGCATTCACCATTTCTTTAAGAACTCTATTTTTCCTTTCAGCCACACCATTTTGTTGAGGTGTATAAGGTGCCGTAGTCTCATGAATGATTCCTACGGATTGGAAAAATACAGGATCATAATATTCACCACCTCTATCTGTACGCAATGTTTTAATCAACACATTCTGTTGCACTTCAACTTCAGTTTTATAAATTTTGAATTTATCTAAGGCTTCGTCCTTAGCGTGCAACAAATAGACATAGCAGAATCTAGATGCATCATCTATGAAAGTGATAAAATATTTTTTATGCCCTAATGATGGAGTAGCATGCAAATCACATAAATCACTATGTATTAATTCAAGAATGACAGATTTCCTTGTTATACTTTTAAAAGGTTGCCTAGTGATCTTTGTTAACATGCAAGTTTTACATTTTTCTACATTTTCATTAAAAACAGGAATTAAATCATCTTTAGACATTTCATGCATTCTTTTATAATGTACATGTCCTAGACGAGCATGCCATAACGAGAAGTTGATAACATTCGAAGAAGACATAAATAAAGAACCAGAATCATTAGGAACTCCATTCAAATTCATCATAAACATACCATTATTATAATATCCAAATCCTACAAACACACTAGACTTCGATAGAACATATTTATCGGATTCACACACTTGCTTGTATCCAAGCTTATTTAATACAGGACCAGAAATTAAATTCTTACGTAATTTAGGAACATACAAAACATTAAACAAAGTAATAGTCTTTCCAGAACTGAATTCTAACACCACGTTTCCTTTGCCTTCAACGGGAGCGAAGTGATCATCTCCCATGTAGAGGACAGAACCATCTTCCACTGGAACAAAACTCTTGAACCAGAAACGATCCTTGCAAACATGTGTTGTGGCGCCTGAATCAATCCACCACGCGATAGCATCATCCTGCACATAAAATGCTTCAGAATTTAGTGAAACCGAATGTTTAATCAAACTATTCAAATCACGAATTGATTTCTGACCTTGGTTTTCGGATTGGTCCTTAGACCCTTTTCCTGAACCACTTGCATTCGCGTTGTCGTGCTTTTTGCCGAAACGGCAATCCCTCTTGAAGTGGCCTGTTTTGCCACACTTCCAGCATTCTAGTTTCGGTTTCTTGTTAGCACCGAAACTGCCCTTATTGTTCTTGAAAGCACGCTTCTTTCCTTTGTTTTTGTTGTTATCGTTCTTACCACCCCCTTCAACCATATTAACCGAGGGTCCAGCAATTTGTTTGCCCTTTCCTTTGTCATCCTCCTGCGCTCTTAGAGATTCTTCTATGCGCAAGTGACTTCCAAGTTGGATCAAAGACAGTTCGTCTTTTCCATGTTTCAGATTGTGTTTGAAATCCCTCCACGAAGGAGGCAACTTGTCTATGATGCTTGAGACAGATATTGTTTCATCCATCTTCAATCCGTGTTGTGTGAATTGTCCAAGGATTCGGAGGAGTTCATTGAATTGTTCCATGACAGACCTCGATTCAACCATTTTGTAATTGTTGAAATCGGTTACCAGGAACTTTTTACTGGATGAGTCCTCTGCCATGTACTTGGATTCGAGACAATCCCACAATTCCTTTGCAGATTCCACGTTTTGGTAAATATCAAATAAGGGATCAGACATACCGTTAAGAATGTGCCCTCTGCAAATGTAGTCGTCGTTCTCCCACTTTGATCTGCGTCTTAGATTTTCAACCGTGTCATCCTCTACAAATTCTGGAATCGGTGTAGACAGGACGTGCACCACCTTTAACGTTGTCAACATGAAATGCATCTTCTTCTGCCAACGCCTGAAGTCTTGTCCTTGAAACTTGTCCAATTTTCCGAAATTTGTAGTCATCTCCTTGACGGTGCTTCCTCCAGCCATGATTATCAGAAATTACTTTGTTCGTTTGTTAGAAAATTAGGGTATGATAATCCTGGATAACTTCGAAGAATCGTGTTCGTACACTTTCCGAACAAAGTATTTCGACCCTATTATTGCCTGGGTTCACGAAATCTTTGTGGGGATAATTCTTGAAGAACAATCTGTTTCTGGCAAGGAGAATAGATTAGGAATGTAGAGAGAATTTTCTTATATGTTTTTGTATCTGAAACCGAGGCCAAATGACTTCTTATATAGGAGATCAATAACCGAAACCAAAGGAAGCAACTGTTCGGAACAAAGGAAGCAACTGTTCGGAACAAAGGAAGCAACTGTTCGGAACAAAAGAAGCAACTGTTCGGAACAAAGGAAGCAACTGTTCGGAACAAAGGAAGCAACTGTTCGGAACAGCCAGGGGCTCTCGCCCCTTGGACCCCGCCAGGGGCTCTGCCCCTAGGACCCCGCCAGGGGCTCTGCCCCTTGGAACCCCGTTTCAATTATTCATATTCAATTATACGTTGGCTCGACGAGCGTGCACTCCGCACTTCCCTAACTCGTTTCCGAGTTTAACGCATTATTGCATCGGCCTATAATAAATCGCATTACTACTAAAATATATTGATGATACTAAAATCACCAACACATACTCTTTAGTCTCAACTCCAAACACCGCCATGCTATATAGACTGAATTGCGTGTCGTACTTTGAAGTCCGCAAATACTGACTGCCAGGCTAGTGTGATGTCCTGCGAGGAGAGGTATATGTTTGTAAAGCTAAGGTTACTTTGTAGCTAACAATAGACCTTTTGTTTATGCACTCTATCATGTACAGGATTTGACTCTGTAGAGTTGTCTTGACAGTTCTGAAATCATAATCATAATCCTCTTGTCCACCACAATTGCTAATTGTACCTTATTGAAGTTTTACGAACTCACCTGAGGAGAATTATTGTGGTATAATCACAAATTCTATCAGAATTTATCTACAAAGGATTGTTTCTTGAACACAAAACTATCAACAAAACAAGCGATAAGCAAGCACCGATCTCAAAATGTTACTTTCCAAACAATCACCAATCATTGCTAATCCTTGAGAGCATTCTCGCAAAGCCAATTTGAATTATTTATCACTGCGTAAACAAGGAAATCACACATGGAAAGAAAGACTACAAAAGACAAGACTCAAGAGAGGGAGTTGTTTTAGTAGTAGTACTTCAGTACTTTTGTCTAGTGTTTTCTGTGTTTTTAATCCCACGTCGTTGCGTCCTAGAAAAGTGAGAAGAATTTTGTGTATAAATAAAGCACTTGCCTGGACGGGGTTAATGAGTGATCAATACGTCACATGGCCTAGGTTGATGACCTCCTTTGCACTTCGGAGAGGTGTCAGTCTAAGATTATCCCAAGTGGTTAAGTTTACGTCATAATTTGTGTTAGCAGAGGCATGTGTTCGTGCGGCCTCTACCCAATTCTTTGTCAAATTTCAACTTGTATATATGGAAGAATTATAAAACCTAGTCCTCTTTTCTAATTTTAATCAAATTTAAGAATCTCAGTTTGTCTGTGCTTCTATAATATACTAGCTTGATAATTCATCCTTTCAGAAATAACAATGATTGGTGATTGTTTAGAAAGTAAAATTTCGAGATCCATCTATACGAAGCTAAATCGTATAGATTGTTTAGGCCGCAAGTGCCTGATAACATGAGATTAAAAGCTAACTACCTAATTCTACTAACTTAAACGCTAATAAGCAAACAAGCCAATCTAGTAACCTCTACAAAAAGAAGCCTTAAGCAGCAGATTGTATTGTTTCTGTTCTTTGCTACTCATTTTCTAAAAGGCGTAATATCTACTGCACAATATCATTAACCACGATGGAAGGAAACTCTCGATCAGGCAATGTTTGATTACAAGATGATTGGTGAGAGTATACACTATAGAGGAATATTACAGAAACTAATACTTTAATTTGCATGTGTAAAAGCATGCCTTAAAACATAATACCACTTCAGTATTGAAGTTTGTTACTTGTCAAGGCCAACCATATCATTAAATTAGCCTATCGTTTTGCCCGGTAAGTGGTGAGATTTAATAATCCAATTTTGCTTAAATATTGTTTCATCTGCCCAGTGTTCAATTGTGTATACAGAAATAGTAGCATTAATCTGAAACTAATAGTTTTCTAGTTCATATCTGTAGCGTCACCATAATTAGCTGTAAAGTATTTGAGCATATAAAGAATACATGATTAAGTACCAGATAAACAGAAAGAGAGGTACCTCGGTTTCCAAGTTTAACCGCCACTTCAAATGCAAAGCCATCAACTTTTCCCGATCCAATTGTCTTCCCAAAACAACGATTCCCGCCACAGCTGCAGCAACATATAAAGACCAACGAAGATAACCAAATTTTGAAGCACTTTTTATTTTTTCTCTAATTTCCTTTCTACTATTCTGGACCTCTCTTTTTTCAGGTTCCAGTGGTAAATTTTCATGTTGACTAGGCGGAAAGGCAAAACCGCCAGGCATAAATGTTGAATCATCCACTCTCTCTTTGTTATGCGCCATTAGCAGAGGAAAGACAGTCTTTTCTTCTACAGATTCGTATTGAAGAAATGGAAAAAGATCAATTTTCTTTACGATAATCGATTTCCTTAAATATGCGAAAGATAATCATAACCAATAACACGATTTTCCTCATAAGAAGATCTCATGGGAATAAAGTCTACTGCGATTGGAAAGGTTTTCAATTATTAATAAAAATGAATTCTAACACTTCCTCTTAACAAATCCTCAATGTGATGGTTCAGTCAATATAAATCACGACTGCTTATATCTACCAGAGTTTATAAGGTGAAACCGAATCTTTTATTTGTGTCGAGCATAAGTCAAGTGTTTTAGGTTTCCAGCGATCTGCTTAAAATTAGCTCAAGTTGTCAAGCACAAAAAGAGAAATTCCTCTCCCATTATTAACAATCTAGATTCAACAAAGACTACACCTTCATTCTCGTTTCAGGTTGATTTGTAAAAAGAAAAACCTAACCACTAACTGGAAATAAGATCCATTTTTTATATTCTTGATTGAACTAAATGTTACCCATATAAGCTATAACAGGTTCAACAAAACATATAATGATATAAACATATTTAGAGACGTTACTTTCACTTGAAAAAAACCTACTTGTGAAAAGATTACACCACCTCAACACTAGTTTATAGCTTACTTCATTGATTTTTTTTCCCAACCACCATAAGACAACCCATCTTTAAATTCAGACGAACGACTTGTTTTGCTGCATATTTTAAGCAAATAAGCCGGCTAATTTGAGTCTACTAGAAAGGTAAGTTCATCCCCATGCAATAATACTGGCTCTTCTTGGACGAAAACAAAAGAATCATAGCTTTAAAGCTGCTCGGCTAAATACGATGCAGCATATAAGCAATAAAATCAGTAAGTTTAGCTTTAAAGTCGCTAGTAAACAATCATATATGTTTTCTTCCCGGAAGGCAAGATATTCAAGAATATATATACATTATGCTATAGAGACACATAAATTCCTGTTACCTTTATTTACCTACTTCAAACAAATACGTATTTCACATTTAAACATCAGTTTGTTAGGTTCATCATATAAGAACTTTTATTTCCAACGACCACAATAATATAACCTAGACAAGGTCTTAATAGTAACTATCTTAAGAAATTTCAACTTTAATTAAAATTTACATTGAATATAATATCAAAGAGTAACTTACAAGATATAGAGTACCTTGCCCATATCAGTAAAGCTAAAATCAAAGAACAAGTCGTTTCATCTTTCATGTGAAGCTCCAAAACCATACATGCATATACAGCATTTGATTCAAAAATACATATTAGGGCTTACTTGCTATAAATATGAAACATTGTATTAAAAAACTCGCCTCAAAACATGTCAATTCTTTACTTAAAATTCTAAAAAATATTGTTCGATTTTAGCCTAAAGCTCAAAAAACACCGTTTTCATCTGTCAATGCTAAAAAAACTGGCATCAAACTACATATTTTTTCACCAAATATTATATATATATATATATATATATAGTCTTACAAATTGGTACAAACGAAAAATCAAAGTAGAAAAACATAGTCAGCCCATAGTCAGAATAACATCGGCAGAAAAACATAGTCACCAAAATATATATATTTGAATAAACAAATATAAATAAAAACTATGCGGGGGTATTTTCTCTTACATACATATTCATTTTTTTTTATACATAATATTCGTATTAGTCGTTAGTTTAAAGTGTGTGCACTTGCGATGAACTATGAAGCAAGGTTGATGGGTCCAATAAACAACTTTTTGTAGATACAGACGAAGTGAATATAATTTGAGATCTATTTATTTATATCTTACTGATATAATCTTGCGTTAGTCGCGTTACAGTGCCTTGTTCAAGTGGAACACCTTATTATTTGTTGGTCAAGCTTTAAAAAGAAAAGGAAAGGCAGATCAATTCACGAATTGCTCATATTATTATTGAAAGTAATAAGCTCTAGTACAATATTCACTGCTTTTGGAACAGACTTCAAAAGCTAAGAAAAACAATAGATACATAGATCCAAAGTGCCGTACAACTCAAACTAGCTATCAAACCCTTGCATCCCTTAATAACTAAAACAATATAACTTAAGTACGGCATAAGTGTAAACAAAACTCAAATCAAAAGTCTATGCAAGGCAAAACTTATATATTCATATTAAGTAGTTAAACAAGGTTAAGATTAAATTGTAAATATATTTTCGAGTTCTCACAGTGATTTGTGAATATTATTTGGAGAAAGAATAGAATCTTGTCAAAGGAAATATACTTTTGGGGGCGTTGTTAAGCAGAACTTATATATTCATATTGAGTAGTTAAACAAACAATAGTATAATATATGGGAAATTGATTTTCCTCCTAAAGAATTACTATGTATTGTCTCATAAAACATTTAAAAAATAACCGCGACATGCATAAAGTAAATTTGAGGGAGAAATCTTTTAATATCCATTATGGACTTAGTCCTCGAACTTTTTTCTGATCGCCCGACTCATGCCCACCCAGCAGCGGATCCATAATTTTTATTTCGGGGGCACAATCTTAATATGAAAAAATTTAACGTCAAGCCTTAATAAACTTGTAAATATTTAAAAACTTGAACAGCTTAATATAATCTCATAATCCTTAAAAATGTATGTTTGTTTTACTTTAAATTGTAGATTTTCAAGCATGAAAAATCATGTAGCATCACCCGTTTACAATTTTGTAGAAAATAGTGAAAGAAATGAATAAAAGAGATGAATACTTTATACTTATAATACTTGGTGTACCACAAGTAAAATGAAAATCAAGTTTTTCAACTTAAATTACATGTTACGTGGAGTTTCATTCCCAAAAAAGCAAAACAATAATACTCGATTACTAACATTTTGTAATGCAAACTTATGACAGTTTTGTAATATAGTAAATTATATACTTTTTTTCTTTGTTCTTCATTTTTCCGTCTCGTCTTTAACGATAATCAACACTTTCACACTCTTTCTGGTTCTTTCTCTCTAATAAATTACATCTCATTCTTTTTGTTTCTTTTCATCGTTTCGATATTCATAATCATGATGTAATTGAAAATTTTAAAATCAACTGATCATCCATCTTTTTCTTTTAAAAAAATATTCTTGAAATGGGGTCGACGGCCATTTTTAGATATCTCTATCTTGTTGATGGGCATTATGTGTTTTTAGGTGGCTCTAAAAACAAAAAGGATGAACATGTAATTTTGTTTTTACACATTACCAGCTGATTCCCAATTATTATGAATCTATGATATGAGCTTCCAGGAAATAAGCAAGACCATCTCTTAATTTTTTTAATTTATTTTTTTGATAATTAGTAACATTTCTTTGGAGTTAAACTTGTTTTACAGACAGGTTCGAACCCTGATGGTGAGCGTGGTATACTCTGCTACCAACCACTTGAACTAGCCATATCTTAATTGATTGATAGTGGATGTGATGGGCTACTAAATGACTAATAATGTATTTCCTCCGTATCTAAACAAATGTCATATACGACAATAGGTGCAACTTTGATCGATAATTTTTCATATGTAGATTGCCAAAAAAAATATTTTCAAAAGTTAATCGCGTAATTCATGGTTATAACTATATGATGTAATTTTTAATTTTTTTCAATTCAAAAATTTTAATATAAAAATTTTAATATATTTTGGTAACAGACATTTGTTTAGAGGTATACGGAGTATATTAGAACAAAACAACTTAATTCCTTCCCATGTGGCCACGTTATTACGATGTAAATACAAAATAATTTATAGAAAATGACAATATATGTAGTCTAACTATGAGTTGGGAAAAAAATATTTGGCACTTTGTTGCGTCGCCCAATAATGTCTGGACAAGGAAAAATTGATAAATTTTCCTTATTAACTGGCCATATATAGAAAACTAACAATTCACAAAGATACTCAGATTAGTGATTATGAGTACTTTTTTTAACAATTACAGTGACTTAAGTAGTGAGGATTAGTGACTATATATATGAGTAATTTTTTAGTAACTAGATAGTCCTATATCTAATATGCCCCACCGTTTTAGACTTAAACTTGCACAAAAGCTTATGAGAAAGATTGTTCACAATTTGGTCCTCAAATAATTAATTATAAAATTGTTCAAATGTCCTTATTTCAACCAATAATTATAATACGACAATTTGGTTTGGGTTAAATTGTTCAAATGTCCTTATTTCAACCAATAATTATAATACGACAATTTGGTTTGGGTTGCTCTCAACTCGCACCCTTCAGAACTGCGCCGAGCCCTGTCTACTTGAGTTTAATTGATTGCACCTTAATGGAAACCATAGACATTAAATTACACCTTTTTATCAAAAATAAAATAAAAAAATTACACCCGAATAATTGATAATTGATATAAAAAAATATACTAAATTTTAATATAGTTGTTAATCATGTGGTGCTAGCAACCATCCGTTGAGACAGTTACATGACACAAGCATTGTATAGTTAAGTAGAATAAATCTTAGATCAATAAACTCCACTACTTATATATTATCAATACTTCTTCACTCTTCTATCTATCATATTACTCACAGAAAAAAAAGGACAGATCAACAATGGTAAACAAGGTTTTTTATTTTTTGCTCTTGCTCTTCATGATATCTTGTTTAGTACCCCAAGTACTTGGGAAAAGGCAATCCGAAGCTCTAAGTCATCTGTACAAATCGAAGTTTAATCTAGTATCAAAGATTCAAAAGGGAAATTTTGAAGCAAATAATAGACATATTAAGGGAGTGGAAGTTCTTTCACAAGAGGGAATGAAGGAAAAAGATAGAATCAAGAGACTACCCGGACAACCCCATACTAGTGTCGATTTCACTCAATATGGTGGGTATGTAACAGTCAATAAAACCGCAGGTCGAGCACTATATTATTACTTTGTTGAAGCACAACACACCACTAACAATTCCTTGCCTCTTCTTCTTTGGCTCAATGGAGGTATGTATATATATACTTTGCTTTTCCTTGGTTTTACGTACAAAATTTCTACGCGAGAGACCACTGCTATACAAACATAAAAATATGTGAATGATTAGGAAGTAAAATATCTGATCAGAAGTACAATTTTATTGCCAAAGTATCCGTTATGTTTATACTTTAATCGTAAGTGACATAAGGGACATATATATGTAGCTTTCTTAACTATCCATACTTCATTTTCTCATCTTGAATCCTCAAGTATATATATACTACCATGTATACAATGGAAGAAGTTATGAGTATCAAATCAATGAACTGATCGATATTCCACTTTCGTGTTTAATCCATGCACGATCGTAACTAGACTATGGTGTAATTGTAAGGTCGCCGTTCGCCGCTAGTTCTTTCACTCCGATAGACAGTATAACCTATAATGACAAATACTTGCGGAATCTCATCTTATTAGTGCATGATCATCAAACTGTTTCGCCTAGTAATGATAACTTTTAAAAAAGAAGCGAATTTATTGGTTTATGATAAAAGAAGGGTGCATAATTTTGGTTTAATGGTTGCACTTAATCTAATTCAGATCGCACCATTATGTTTGATGGTTGCACTTAATCTAATTCAGATCACACCATTATGTTTGACCTCACGTTTGTGTCTTGTTTGTAAGGTATTTCTTAATCATTTTTGTTTGGTTAATGTGTATTGTTTTTCCAACAATTTGTTTTAAATAGATAATCCTTGCTTATTTCCCGCCGATCAGTTCGCATAGGCTCATGTTACAAAGTTACAACATTTCAACCTTATTCCTATAATAAATAAGTAAATATGGAGAGAGAGTGTAAGAATGAAGACAAAAGTACCTAAACCACAAAATATGCAGATAAGTATATGAAATTACTTGATTGATTGGAGATGAGTACTTAAAATACTAAAGCTTGGCTTGACGCCCAATAAAGAAGGGAAATTGCATACTATACTATTGCTTACTATATAGTTTCTATTCTCTTTTCAAGGTTAACTACTATTTTCAAAAAAATGGTTAACTGCAGTTCTGGCTTAATCTGTAAATTAGTCATGCACATAATGTTTTCTGGAACTAAGTGGCTATGTCGTTGCCGTATGCTGTAAATAAGTAATCATACTGTTAAACTATGTTGCTTCGGGTACATGCGTTTTCATGGTGATGGTGTTTAGATACACCTCTCGATGCACCTTTACGCAAGCAAGATCACGTGTGCTCACTAATTTACAGCTTGCTTAGCGTGTTTCATTTTCCCAGAATAAATTGATTAACTTGTACTGATTGTGTTAGTATCCCTTTTTAAAGAAAGAATTTAGAGATGTGTATACTTATCATCGATTGTTAAATCTACGACTACATATAATTTTATACACTGTTTTGATTACAGGACCTGGTTGTTCTTCTCTTGCATTCGGAGCGATGCAGGAGCTTGGACCATTCCGTATACACAGTGATGGCAAAACATTGTATGCAAATAAATTTGCATGGAACTACGGTACAGTCTTCTCCCTTAGATTCTTCTCAAAATGTAGGGAAATACCTCTAATAAAAGAAAAAAATTGCCAAAATTATTGGTGCAAATCAAGTACATTGAATTATGCAGGTCTTTTGCTATAAATTTTAAAAACAAAAACTAATACTGCATGAAGTATAATTTGCAATAATATGAGCAAGAATAATACTGAATGAAACCTACAAAATTGGTTTCCCAATTCCTTGAAAGAATTCAAGGAGATATTTGTGGACCTATCCAACCAACTTGCGGACCATTTAAATATTTCATGGTTTTGGTTGATGCATCGACAAGATGGTCACACGTAGCTTTGTTGTCCACAAGAAACGCAGCGTTTCCAAAACTCCTAGCCCAGATCATTAAATTGAGGGCTCATCATCCGGATTATCCGATAAAGTCTATTAGACTTGATAATGCCGCGGAGTTTACATCGAAAACTTTCGATGACTATTGCATGACTTTGGGAATTAATCTTGAACACCCAGTTGCGTATGTTCATACCCAAAATGGCCTTGCAGAAGCTTTCATTAAGCGATTGCAAATGATTGCTAGGACTTTGGTTATGCGCACCAAACTTCCTATTTCTGCGTGGGGCTATGCCATTTTGCATGCTGCTGCGTTGGTCCGTCTGAGGCCCATGGCCACCCAACCACTATCTGCGTACCAGTTGGTAACTGGATATGAGCCCTATGTCTCACATTTACGCGTGTTTGGGTGTTTAGTCAATGTTCCAATTGAGCCGCCTAAGCGTTCCAAATTTGGACCTCAGAAACGACGGGGCATATATGTCGGTTATGAATCCCCGTCCATAATACGCTATTTAGAGCCCTTGACAGGCGATCTCTTTACCGCTAGACATGCGGATTGTGACTTTAATGAGACACTCTTCCCGTCGTTAGGGGGAGAAATGCACGTTAACGTTGATAAGGAACGACGTGAATTAACGTGGCATGTACCCACTATGTCTCATCTAGATCCCCCAACTGCACATAGTGATAAGGAAGTGCAGAGAATCCTAGGTCTGCAAAATGTTGCAAATCAAATGCCAGACGCATTTAATGACCTAGCGAATGTCACGAGATCACATATACCTGCTGCAAATGTGCCTGCAAGGATAGACGTCCCAGTGAGACGCCATGTTCCGTTTGAACACGTTGCTCCGGTTGTACCCACCGAGCAAAGGACGCTGCCGTCGGCCGTCCAGTCCGCCGCCCTTCCGAAAAAAAGAGGAAGGTCGTCCGGTTCCAAGGATGTTCTGCCTCGAAAGAGGAGAAATCCTGTCGCATCTGTTTTGCCACACGAGATCATTAAGGATCACGGTGATGTATTAGAGAAGCGTGTTCCAGATGAAACACTAGTTCCTAATCATCATGATAACCTCGAAATATCTGTCGATTATGCTAGTTTAGACGATATTTTGAAGCGAAACGAGACTGTCATCGATGATGTGTTCATATACGCAGTGGCCACTGACATTATGAACAATGATGACATGGAACCTCGTACCGTTGCTGAGTGTCAGCAAAGAACGGACTGGCCTCAATGGAAACAAGCAATCCAGGCTGAATTGGATTCCTTAACGAAACGAAGCGTGTTTGGACCTGTCGCTCCAACACCGCCCAATGTTAGACCAGTTGGTCATAAATGGGTTTTCGTAAGGAAGCGTGATGAGAATAATGAGATTGTTAGATACAAAGCTCGCCTTGTGGCGCAAGGTTTCTCTCAACGCCCTGGAATTGATTACGATGAGACGTATTCTCCCGTAATGGACGTTATAACGTTCCGCTACTTAATCAGTTTAGTAGTTTCCGAAAAACTGAATATGCAGCTCATGGATGTGGTCACAGCGTATCTCTACGGGGATCTGGACACAGAGATTTACATGAGAGTCCCTGATGGACTTAAGTTGCCTGAATCAAGTAGTTCCCGTCCACGGAACACGTTCTCGATTAGACTGAGACGATCACTATATGGATTGAAACAATCCGGACGGATGTGGTATAACCGTCTAAGTGAATACTTGATCGGCGTGGGATATGTTAATAATGAACTATGCCCATGCGTGTTCATAAAGAAATCCACTTCAGGATATGCGATTATCGCAGTCTATGTAGATGATATGAATCTCATAGGAACCTCGAAAGAGTTGTTCGAAACTGCTGAAATCCTGAAGAAGGAATTCGAGATGAAAGATCTTGGGAAGACACGGTATTGCCTCGGCCTGCAGATCGAGCACCGTAAAGATGGAATTTTAGTCCATCAAGAAAGTTACACCCAAAAGGTGTTGAGGCGCTTTAGTCATAGTGATGCTAAGCCGTCCTCTACTCCCATGGTCGTCCGCTCTCTAGACATTAATAAGGACCCCTTCCGTCCAAAGGAGGACGATGAAGAGATATTGAGCCCTGAGTGTTCATATCTGGGTGCAATAGGCGCACTATTGTACTTGGCCCAATGTACTAGACCGGACATCTCGTTTGCTGTGAATTGTCTAGCTCGACACAGCACTGCGCCAACACGCCGCCACTGGACTGGCATAAAAGACATTTTCCGTTACCTTAGAGGTACTACGGACATGGGCTTATTCTATCCCTTTGCGTCGAGTGGATCCAGCTCCATTGATCCTCGAAATAACGCAACCCTTGTCGGCTATGCCGATGCTGGTTTCTTATCAGACCCGCACAAGGGACGTTCCCAATCTGGTTATGTCTTTACCATTGGGAACACGGCGATATCCTGGAGGTCTCGTAAACAGACTCTAGTGGCCACTTCGACTAACCACTCCGAGCTACTCGCGCTCTATGAGGCGACTAGAGAGTGTGTCTGGCTTCGAGCAGTTATTGGCCATATTCGAAGCACCTGTGATCTAGCTTACGATCATGATGAACCAGTTGTTATTTATGAGGACAACACCGCTGTGATTGATCAAGCGAAACATGGTTATATCAAAGGTGATGCCACTAAGCATATTGCGCCAAAGTTGTTCTTCACACATGAACAACAAACGCTTCAAAAGATTGAAGTGAAGCATATTGGTTCAGAGAATAACCACGCTGACTTGTTCACCAAGTCACTGCCAAAGCATTCTTTTCAGAAGCACGTACGGGCGATTGGCCTACGTAGGCTATCTGAGCTACCTTAGAGCGACATTTTATGTCGGAGTCGAAATCCTCGCACCCTGTCGTGTGCAAGTGAGGGGGAGCATCCTGTTGTATGCATGTGTACTCTTTTTGTCCTTAGTATAAGGTTTTTCCCACTGGGTTTTCCTTGACAAGGTTTTTAGCGAGACACGTTCCATGTTATACCTCACTAAGGATTGCCTAAATCAGGGGGAGTATCCTGTCGTATACTTCTTACCACTGTGTACTCTTTTGTCCTTCGACCAGAGTTTTTTCCCACTGGGTTTACTCTGGCAAGGTTTTGATGAGACACCTGTTTTGTGGTTGATCCCCTACGACTACCACTGTTGCACTCTTTTTCCTTCGATCAGAGATTTTCCCATTGGGTTTGCTCTGGTAAGGTTTTGATGAGGCACACTGTTTTGTGGTTAGTTACTTACATAGTATTTTGGCATATATCATTCAGCTACACAAATTCTCTTAGGTACCGGTTTTGTCCCACACCGGGTATTCCGGCCCTAAGGTATTTATGTGTTTAGCACTGCGAATGAACTCGACTCAGATCGACTGCATGAAGACGAAGAATTCAAGACGTCCAAAGGGGGAGTGTTGTAAGATTATTGGACTCTTGGGCTTTTCCTTAATGGGCCCAGGTGGGCTTGTAACCCTAACCCTCTATCTATATAAAGAGGGCTAGGGGTCTTGTATTTATTCATTCATCCACACATTCCTTCATTAATAAGACTATACTGTTCCCCCTCTCTCTCTACTTCTGTCTCACTAAATACATAGCTAATAGTGTATTACAACAAAAACAATAATTCCTGCATAAATAAAAGGGTTAGTACTTCCACAAATAGTGGTACGTACTAAATTTCTGAATACAGAAACTTATGATTTGGGTAAATTTAGTCAACTTTTTTTGTCAAGAACTTGTTTGTATATATTAACTAATTTAAATCAATAAATACCTTGTGGAGACCAAAATTAAATTACAGCTAATTTGAATGATATATT
The DNA here is from genome assembly GCA_963920805.1 of Primula vulgaris. Classification (NCBI taxonomy): domain Eukaryota; kingdom Viridiplantae; phylum Streptophyta; class Magnoliopsida; order Ericales; family Primulaceae; genus Primula; species Primula vulgaris. Next base: position 36,793,600 of record OY987212.1, on the reverse strand, counting down.
TAAGTTATTTTATCATAAAAAGTAAGTATCATCAAAATAACACATTGCCATTTATCAGTCAACAGTTCAGAGATTAAATTTCAACATTTTTTCTAGAATTCTCAGTTGTTTTGAATGTGCTTTCTATCAGCTGCAAATGTACTGTTTTTGGAGTCGCCTGCCGGAGTAGGATTTTCATATTCAAATAAAACATCAGATTTTACCAGTGGTGGCGATAAAGCAACAGCTTCAGATAATTACGTATTCTTATTGAATTGGTTAGAAAGATTTCCCGAGTACAAGACTCGTGAATTTTATATAGCTGGTGAAAGCTATGCCGGCCACTACGTGCCCCAACTCGCACACACTATCCTTCATTTCAACAAAGTGTTGAACCAAAGCCTCGTTAACCTCAAAGGCATCATTGTAAGTCCCTGCTTTCGTCAAATTATGTCATACTTGGAATCTGAAAATCTTCACTACTTAAAGTTCCGTCTCATATAAAGATATATAGAAGCCATACAACTATGAAGTTTGTATATTCCATCATGTGCAGATCGGGAATGCAGTCATAAATGATGAAACCGATCTGAGGGGAATGTATGATTATTGGGCAAGTCATGCTCTCATAACAGATGACAATTTGTCTCAAATAAAAGAATATTGCGACTTTTCACCAACTGTCATCAATCAAACAGATGAATGCAACTCAGCTTCTGATGAAGCTGAAATGAACCTATATCATATCGATATATACAACATATATGCTTCTGAATGCCGCTCTGGTCTCACTGCAAAGCCTGAGAAATCTAATTATGTAAGGACATTTTAATATTTTCTTCAGCACTCTTATTTCACAATTACTAAGAACTGAATATTTAATTATAAAGGAACTGACCGACTAATTTTTAAAATCTGTATATCTCGGTATCCTGTAAAGCCCAATTTTGTCAAAGGGCATATTTTAATGACAACTAGTAGCTGTCAATGTTCTCATACATATGACAACTTACTCGTCTTCTTTCAATTTCCTATATGAACCTTTTCTATTCAAAGCTCTAGCTATTTACTAAACGAAACCCCATCTTGTGTAAATCTAACATCTGCTGATATGCATGAATATATGTGTGGACTATCAGAAAAACTAATCGAGCAAATTATGATATCTAGTAACAACAAGGTACATTCTAAATCATAAATAATTATTTTTATCTGAACGTAGGAGTTAAACTATGATCCTTGTAGTGACAAGTATGTGTATGGCTACATGAATCGTCCGGATGTTCAAGAGGCTCTACATGCCAATGTTACAAAAATTCCCTATGATTGGCAACCTTGCAGGTATAAACATTTACTTCCCCATGTAATGATATATATGTTCAATGAGAAGCCTATTTTTTTCCAGACCTGGTATCAGTGGCACACTAGTAAATGCAATCAAAATCCAAGCTTTACCAACTATTATACCTGAGACGGGTAACTTGAAGCCCACTAATAGGCACGATATTAGTAAAGGACTAATAATAGTATTAGGTACATCACAAAGTTTATATGTATGTATAACATTAATGGGTTTAATTATCTCAGGGTCCCTATATATTCAACTACAATCCTTTAAATTTTTTCTTAAACCCCAAGTTTTGACAAATGAAAACTGGAACCTAAAAGAAAAGGCGATGGAAATTAGGTTAATTTGGTCATGTATATGCATATAAGTTTATTTTAAAATATAAAGTTTATTTTAAAATATAAAGTTTGTCAATCTCTCCTCCCTCGAGAATGTTATGGTTTTGTAACACCAGGACAAAGCTAATCAGAGAACAAAGTGTCTCTCTTATTCTCAAAGTTAGGGGATCAAATTGTTAGCTTTCACAAAACTAGTGTTTGCTAATGTTTACTAAAATAAGCAGATAGAATGTTGTTCAAGCCTATGAGACTATTAGTATAATTTGCTCAACTCTTTGTATTCTGCATAAATAATAATTGCAGTGAAGTCATTGAGCAATGGCGAGATAGCCCAACAACAATGATTCCCCTTCTGCAAGAGTTCATGGACAATGGGCTCCGGGTGTCGATTTTCAGGTACTAAAAAAACCATGATATTGTGATTATTATGCGTATTTAACTAACTGTCGAAAGTGCCACATTTTTCTGCTTAATATTAATACAACAAACGTCCTATGGTAAAAAAAAAAAAAAGAAGCTCATACTAATTTGGATGTGGATTTTCTGTTCAGTGGTGACACTGATGGAAGGATACCAGTAACGTCAACAAAATACTCTATCGATAAGATGAACCTTACTGTCAAAACTCAATGGCATCCTTGGTTTATTGATGGACAGGTTATTTTTTTCTCCATATATCTCCTTTCTCGTTAGAATCAATCAAACAAAACAATTTCTTTGTGTATCTGATTACTTCAACATACCTGAGAGATTATACATGGACTTAAAAGATATTAAATGACCAAATTAGCAATAGCTAGGCAAATGCAGAAAATCTAACGGACTAAAATTACCACTTAAGAGCTTTGACAAACACAATATGTTATTTGCTTATAATTCTATTTTGACAAGTGTAGGTTGGAGGGTATACCGAAGTGTATAACGGAGACCTAACTTTTGTTACAGTAAGAGGAGCAGGACACCAAGTTCCGAGTTATCAGCCAAAGAGAGCCCTCTCGGTTATCATGCATTTCCTCTCAGGGACCCCTCTTCCCAATACTTCAAGACTAGACTAACTACTATTTTCGATTTGATTTTCAATTATTCTATTTCATTTTTTTCTTATTCGATTTATTCATAGCTATAGCACCCACATCTGGCACTGACAAACCAGAGTCAGAAGGGACAAGAATTTAAAAATGGTTTATTGTCATTCTTTTTAAAATTTCAGCTATACATATATATGCATACATAATTAGAAATATATACATCAGCAGGAAATGACTTGCCGCGTCCAGACACAGGCCATTAATGTCATAAGAGGGAGAAGTTATTCAGTTATATGGAATACCACATGGATATGGGGAGATGGTCCTCTTGGATTGACCCAATGTCTAAATTATACCTTAAATAGTGCCTGAATAAGTTTTTATTTGTTGTTTTTAGTAGTTGATGCAATTATGCTTCTGGATTGAAGTTAACTATTCTTTCAGTGTTAATAATAACAGGCCCTTTGTATTTAGACAGGTGAATCAAATTACCGCTATTTAAAAGACTATTGCTTACAGTTGGTAACCAATAAACTAAACATATCACTCCATAAATTGCAAAAAACACATCTAGCTCATCTGTATATGTTGACAGGAATTTACCACAGAACTATAGCTCGTCTTTCCCTTGCTCGTTTTCCATGTTTACACCAGAAATTTCTGTTTTGGTTTTCTCCATGTGAAGCTTTTCGATTAGTTCTTCTAAAGGAGGATCTCCTGGTCTTCGGAAAACTTGATCTCCCATCTTAATCTCATATGCTTCCGGTTGGTTTAGAACAAACTCTTTAAGCTGATAAAGTATAATACGAAGTGGTTAATGTGGTTGAGCAAAAAATTGTTTTTTTTCAGAATTAATGTGTTTTGTAGATCATGAAATAGTTGAGTTGGTGGAATCTGTTCCAAGCTTATCGTGTGAATCAAGTGTAACGAATTATGGTTTACATTGTTTGGCTTTTTAAATTTGAGATGGGGGTGATTTTCTGGACAGAAACATTCAATAATTTAAGGAGGTCGAATCCCCACGAATTTCTTCTAATTTTCAAAAATCTACCAAAAACTCTTTTTTTTGTCACAGAACACTTGAACAACAAGAACATGAATTGTAAATTCCTCAAATGTGAAACCTTTTAGCTTTGCACGGTAAGTTTAGAAGGGAAAAACAATTCGTTTCCTCCATAACTGAATCCTACATGCGATGGTTGACTTGACTATATATAAGATTTCATAACTGCACATAAAAGATTGTTTTTTTTTATAAGCAACTGCACATGTACCTACCTGCAAAGAGTCTTGTCCCTTTTCCATGGTAAACATAATTGTGCTCAAATCTACACCCATAAACTGTGTCTCAATTGCTCCAGTTCTTGATAGTTTCGTCCACTTCATAGCAATCTCAGAAACCATGTCCTGAAAAGTTATAGGTTGAAATTTTTACTATTAGATCTTATCAAAAAATAAATTAAGTAGCACATTTAGACTTCACAAAAAGAGTTGATCAAATCAAGTTTGCATCAACTATTAAATTGATGCCAGGCTGGGGAAAATGACAATTTCTATGTTATTGCAAAGTCGGTTCAGGGCAAGCCCAAGAGGCACCAGCCGAGCCTTCAATTCGGAGGAGCCCCATAAGTAAATATAAGTAACATTTTTACTATCCAACTGTAACTCACATAAAATGAAAAATGCAAATATTAGCCACGAAAAATCCAATATAATAGCACAAGATATGGTAATAGGCTACTAGCGCCCAACTCTACAAATCAATCAAGACATAACCAAGGATCAACCAATTGAGGACCTTAACACTATGTTTAAGCAGACACGGGCAGAACAGTAGTAACGATGGTGATGTTTATTTGTGTACCCATAAGTTCAACTAAATTCACCGAAGCCACCAATACCGGTGACTTTTTTCCTCTGGTATCACGCCCTTCGACAAATACAAACGATGGGAAGTAACAAAATTACTTAAACATACAAATTCACACACACATTCACACACAAACACACACATATTTAGATCAGCATTTATTTTAAAAAGAAAGCAAAATATTTGACCGCGTAACTTTTTCTGCAAAACCATTAACCTTTATGTCATACATGTAGAGTTGTCGTTCTGCTAAATATCTCAGAACCATTTCGAAACAATTCAAAAATGAAAAGGCATTTCAAAGTGTTCCCTAGTTACGCTACCTAATTATCATTCCCTAAAAAAATCTAATGGTTGTAGTAGATTAACTAACCTACATCTTGGAGAAACATTGCTCTTACAGATATTTTTCAGAATATTTTATTTGGCAATTAAAATTAGCACAATAGACAATACATACAGTAAAGTGGTAAATTCAGCTAGAGTGTAGTCTCCTTGCCATTGGCAAATTAAGAAATCGAACACTTACTGTTAAGAGGTTAAATGGCTAATTTAAGCAGATAAGCAAACTTATTCACAGTTGAAAACAAAATATATGTTTACCTTCATACTTTTACATTTTTGGGGAGGGAGGGTACAACGGTTACACTACAACCATAGGCGAACCTACATGGGGGCCACGAGTATAATTAGTAAACAAAGCGAGTTAGCCTAGTTGGTAACTCAATCTGCACTCAACTCTTACCGCTAGCTAGGTGGTTAATTTTTTTTTTATTAGCCTTTTCCCTTTTGAAGAATAAACCTAGCATTTGCAATAAATAAAATATATGTGGGCTTAGGTTCTTTCATTAACTTATAAAAACATTGATAATTTACCAAATTTTTTTATTTATTGATCAACATTCTAAATCTATTACCTTTTGTAAAATCAAATATGGTGCATTGTCTTCTTTTTTTTGTTGAAAAATGAGGTTTTGTTTGGCTTTCTCTTCAATTATCATATAAACTGTTTAATCAACTAAACTGTCATTTGACATCAAATACTAATATATTTATCTTCTGTTTTTGGTTTTACGCATTCCAATTTTATTTTATTTTCGCCAAGCAAAGTGGTTGGTCGTAAGTCAATTTGGTTTTTATTAGGTTTCTTACATTAGTACATGTTAATCAATAACTAGCTTTTATTAACCAATTCATTGTTAATCAACCAGTAATGAATATTTGTTTGTAAACATATACATTCAGCTAAAAACCCACTTCACCAAATGCATCAGATTGAAAATCAAGCACAAACATATATATATATATATATAGAGAGAGAGAGAGATAGGGAAATATACCGGAGTACGACGAACACCCAACCGGAGCTTAACAAACCCGAAAACAGGCCCGACCTGCCTCTTCATCATCAAATTTCGTATCTCATCCATCTCCATTCCGGAGAAATCCGACGGCGGTGGATCGAACTCGGAGTTCTCCGGCTTCCGTCCCCATTGGCGCCAATTTTCGTCCTCTTCGTCGTCGATTACGTCGTCAAGGTCGTCGGAGATGTGTATTCGCCGATTTGATCCGGCGGAGGATGGTGGGATTGTAGAGAGAGAGAGGAGGAGAGAGAGGGTGGTTAGGAGAGAGATTATTAGTAGGTTGCTCATTGCAAGTTTGTCAATTAGGTGCTGATTGTAATTATTTGCTATACTACTCTTTAGTTACGTATTTCTTTTCTGTTTAATTATACCCTCCAATTTTTTGTTTTAATATTCAGTAATAGTCCAATTTTACTTCTATTATTTGAACATGTTTTCGATTTTCCTTTTATAAAGTTGTTTCAAATTAGGCTCAATCATTTTATGTCACATATCGAATCGATCTTATGATAATACCGAAATCTCGTTTTTCTCTTCGAAAACCACGTTTTGCATTTTTCCAATTCTAATTTCTCACTTCTCCATATTTTATGCGTACATCTTTAATTTCATGTTTTCCGGTACCATTTCCGTTTTTCCTTCCCGACAACAATCTGATCTATGGTTCAAAAAGGCGTGCCTAGGCATGAATTAGGCTCAAGACGGTATACTACAGAAAATTTCTTCCAAAAATTAAACTTACAAGTTACAACCCAACGTGCTACTTTCATTGAGACTCTTAACCGGAGTTTTTTTTTCGGGCAGTCATAAATCGCATGGAAAACTAAATATCTTAAAGAAAATAACATGAAAGATATCCATCTTAAGAGCATATTGGAAAACATAGTAAAAAACCAACCAAAAAATCAAATTTATTTCCAAAGCAAACTATTTGAAAAAGGCAGATAGTTCACTACCACCTCAACCTAATAATCAGTACATAAACTGAAATATTATATACACTCATGGAGACGCTCGGACAGGACTATCAACTATGGGTCCACAGGTCCCACTACTTCCTCGTCGGCAGAGTCATAGTCATCTTCACTCGGCTCTTCATCACTTGAACTCTGTTCGGGCACTGCCCCTGCATCTTCGGGCTTGGCATGTCTCTCACAGAATTCTGCAAAATTTGTCAGTACAACAATCAAAATTTCTAACATTAGTCATCTCTTAAATGCTAATCTGAAAAAAATGGATACATAATCAGACAGCAAAGAGACACTCAATTACTTTAATGCATTTTATCGCAAAGCTGTTAACGAAAATGGTAACATCCAAAGACAGGATTGCACCTCAAGGAAAACAACAGGTAATGAAACTTGTTTCAAGGTTAAAAAAATCGTTCTAAATGCAAAACTGCAAAAGCAATAGATCACAAAAGAAAACTTGAGCATGACCAACAGAAATTCAAAAACGTCTTTTCCAGCAGAAGCAATAAAAAGAAAAGGAAACAATTCATCACACTGTTAAAAGCAGTTGTAAGAATCCAATCTACCATTGCAACACTAAATAATTCAAGTATCAGAGTACTAGCAAGATGAATACTCGATCCACACAGAGGGGAGGCTAAGTGGCGACAATTGGGGGCCACGACATCCCCATAATCGTAATCTTTTTTATGTTTTCACATGTATTGTGCCAAAGTTTGTTAAAAATAGTGATCTGGCACCCCTCATAATTTCCTTCCCACTCGATAATGTTTTTTTTACATAAATTTGGCTCGTATACAGTTCCTGACTTCGTCCCTGGATACACGACTACATGTTGTTCTAGACATCTATCAGAACAAGAAGATATGACTAGCAGCTGCTAAAACTGACCAATTTAGAACATATGAAAACGCTTTCGCGAAACATGTTTGTACTGTAAGCCAACTCTATAAACACTGCTGATAATTATGTCTATAAATACTGAGAAATAAAGGAAGATGTTCACATATTAGAATGGGTACGTTGTAAATGATCTTTTCTACATGTACTTCATCTTAACTCCACAACAGTGAGGATACTGCTTGGGAAGCAATCTTAACAACAAACTTACAAAAGATATACCTACCTATTTCCCACACCAAATTGGTCCCTATTTAACTGAACTGGCTTTTGAAATAAACAATCAAGTAACAGAACCTACTCAAGGATAATGAACATAGCAAAAGGCATAGCTAGTAGCAGATAGTACACCTTTAAATTCTTTGATCATATGAAGAATTTGTTTTATGGGAAAATGTAAATTACCTTTAACTCTTTCATCAAAAGTAAATCGATCACGCATCATAAGAGCTGCTGCTTCATCATTTAAAGGGTCAGATGGATTAGGGTATAACAGAAGTTGAGGAAGAAACACTTCGAACACATTCACCAAATCTGACATAACATATGCGAAAATGTCAATCATAACTTATTGCAATCAAATACAGCACAACTTCATCACAGGCAAAGGGGACTAATTAAAATGTTTTCCAGAAATTATTTAAACCAACTTATCTTACCAAACATAGGGCTCCAAGTCTGATTAATAACATCTAAGCACACGGAGCCTGACCTGCATTGCCAGTTGAAAATGTAAGTTTTATATTTTGCTGCTTTTTCACAAGCGTAAAAGATTTCACACAAGCCTATGGGATAATAGAGCCTTGGTCTATCTATTCGTCATATTCTGGTCTTCATAGGACTTAATAGAAAGGATAGTACTAAGTAGTGCTTCTATTGGGCACTAATAGACTAACTGTATCTTTATCAAAAGTAGAGTTGTAGACAGACATGGAAATACCCTTTTTTGTACACAACACAATCATAGCCAGGGTAGAAAAATATTTAAGATTAGATGGCAAGTGCACTCACACTTCATCAACATTTGGGTGATATATTTTATTGACAAACCCAATTGATGGAGATTTATAAGGGTAAGCATCTGGAAGTTCGACCCTAACCCTCCACACACCTCCATGGTAAGGACCTGCAGTGAATTTGAGCAACAATTAACAAAGCAAAATATGTCAGGAAAAGTGGAAGTACAAATTTGCTTTGTATTTAGAGCTGCAAGCACCAATTTTCCATAAATGCACTGTCTATATCTATGTCAAAAATCCATCTTGTGAAAATTAATGAACAAGTAGTCTGCATCAAGTATAAACACAATAGTAGAACCATGTGTCTCCAACGAATTCGTATCAGAGTATAATTGAGCATAAGAACATCATAAATTTGAACATATCAAGTAAATTACTAAGATTCAGGGGTTCTTTTTGGCTGCAAATTTTAGAACTTCATCCGGCTTTAAACTTCTAGGCTTTCTAGGCTAAAAAACAAAAAGAGCCTAACTTTTCAAATGGAAAACCAATTGTTTTGCAACTACAAAGCAAATGTATAAAAGGTCAGCTTAATTACTACAACCAAACAAAACACCGAAGCAGTAGAAAAAGTAGAAAAGCCAGGGGAGGAAGTATGGAAAGGGGCCCATAACACCCCCATATTGAGAAAATTCTGATGTTTTTCCACATGTTTTGCTGAAAATTTGACGATTGTAGCCTTTCATCACCCCTCATAATTACAAAAAAGTATAAACATGCAATTCAGCCCCACCCACATTCAAATCCTGGTTACGCCACTTTAAAAAATGATCAATTTACACAAATGTCCAACTTTAGATAGATTGCCAGATCCAGAAAACTAGGTAAAAACAGTAATACAAAATCCTAACTAGTAGAAATTCCCCAATTACAGTATATAAAATATAGAGATAATCGGCATAGCAAAATCAATAACCAGAAACAAAATTGATCCAAATTAGCAACTACCCATCACAGAAAACTGACCCAATATTAAAATTCCAGTTAAAAAAATTGAACTTTATGTAAATAAAATAAAAGGGTAGTGAAATTGTACTTTCACTTGGGCCATGAAACATCACATAGAACTCTTGCAACCCATCATTGATCATCTCCACTTTATAATCACTCATCATCCTAAAAATAAAATCCATAAATAAAAACACAACCTTTTTAAGTCATAATTATTTATAATACAAAAATCAATAAGTTCAAAAAAATAAAAAAAATAATAATAAGAGGATCAACAGTTTCATCAAGTCCATCTCTCGGCGTTTGCTTGGGGAAGACATGGTCTTTCTCGGCGGTAGAGAGAGAGAGAGGGGAGAGAGAGAGACTGCGTAACTACCAAGAAAAGAGGGGCAAATTGGTTAAAACGTTACAAGTGGGGGTGCAAAACTGTAAAGATATAAAGTGATATATTACAAAAAAGATCCTTGGAGTTATTTAACAATTTTCAACTGAGTCACAGAAAGTCAGAAAACACTACTCCGGGTCAGTAGGGGTGGCAGAAAAAACCGAGACCCGAAACGTGACCATAACCCGTTTGAAAAGGGAAACCAAGTTACCGATTTAAACCCCGAAAGAAGTTTTGGCTTAACCGAGACCGATAATTACGGTTTGCGTTTAATTTTCAAAACTATAACTATGAATCCGATTGAAAAACAGTAACCGAATTTACAAGTTACCTTGTATTAAAAGCGGTTCAACATTGTTAATACATTTCAAGTTTTCTTTTAAATTTATGAGTTTAATTTTGCATATTTTTATAATTGTTACTAAGAAAAATACGCAAATGAAGGGTTTGGCTAAGATGACAATGGTAGGTTATTATAAAGATGATGCAAGATTGATAATTGCTTCAATATTTAAGATATTATAGTAGAATTGAAGTAAAATGTGCAGGAATTGTGGTTTTTATAGGCTTAGTATCGTATTGAAATATAGGACAAAGAAATAGTCATATTTGAGTTGATGTTGTTGAAAATTGAACTTTTTTTGATGCTTATGCTATGAAATCATTGTGACCCATCATATACTGTCCTATTTAGTCTGAGTTGTAAAAGATTATCGAATACACTTATCCTTTAAATTGTTTAGAAGTATTCAATTTTTTAGATAAACTATTTGAATTTATTTTAGAGGTTCTCATTTGTAATTATAATCAGGTTGTTTTGCAACCTGGCGAACAATCAGTAGATAATTATCAGATAGACTTCTGAAAGTTTTGTCGTCATGGTAACTCGTTTCCTCCCTAAGTGGAGCTTTAACACTAGTAGATTTTCGACTCCGTTGGAACTTGTTCCCTCCTCAAATTTAACAACAATAAGTTATTTACCTCTCTTCCTTGAACATCCTATCTCATTATCCCTTGTTGGTTCCTCGTGAAACTTTCCCCCCTTTCTAAGCTAGTTCTCTTATTATTGCCATATTGATTGGATGTTCAAGGTGTGACAATGGTAGTACATTTTGAGCTTAGTACTTATCATACTATTTAGAAACCAGCTCATCATTATTCATTATTAGTGTCCTGGTAAGTCCTCCACAACCCATCGTGTCTAAACAGTACATGTGTTAAAAACATATATTGAAACACAAATAAGGTTTCTTTTGCATTTCCATTCCCTTTTTCTATCACGTACAACAAAATCCCAAATTATATAGCAACATTGTAATCAAGAGACATGGACCTTGAGCATGAACCTTAACTAACTACGAGGAGAGTTATTTCTAGAGTTCTAACCAACTATTTTCGATCATTTTCTTTCTGTGGTTCAGGTACGACAACCACTAGCCCTGATAGAATGAAGATATTTATGCATACGAATAATTTTACCATTCATTCGATCCGTTTACGGTTCAACAGATATATCCAATGTATCATCTATTAATCTAACAAGATGAACAAGCGAATAGAACTTTGAATAATGACTCAAGAGGGTTGATCTGTGGAAACAAACTCATGTAAATTGTGATCACTAGCCTTAATAGAATGAAGATATGCATTATAGGGTAGTGAAACTCTTGGACTAAATATTACTGCCAAGACGTACTCACTACTCAGTACTCACGCTCACACAAGTATAGTGACTAATGTGGGTTGATTTCGTAAATCGTAAGAACCAATAGTGGAGTTTTATCATTTTATACAAATACTTTTTTTATACAGATATTATTTCAGCATATATTAGTAATCAGTACCATATCACAGATAAATTCCACTTGAGAGGAATACAAAAATAAGCAAACATTGGCTTCTTAAACAGAAAAAAGATGCAGTAAGATTTTGTTCCAAATCTATGACATACAATTCTTATACACTCGTAGTGAGGATACATATTTAATATAAACAGAAAGAATCTAATCTACTCCAATAATCGTCAGCAAATCGCATAAAGATATTTATACTGTTAATTTGGTATGCATATCTAATGCTTCGTCTGCTTGTGTAATGTTGTGTACAAACAGGACTTCAATGTACCAACTTGGCCTTCAGGAAAACACCACCACCACTGTCCACTAGCACTAATATAGGTGACAAATTGTGTTGTGTGTATAAGCATACAAAAAAAAACATCATGGTTGAAAAGGTTAAAAATTGCACTAGTTTATGAAACTTCATCCGGAAAGGAAAACAATGAGCACCGAAAATAATACTACACGAGGGAAAAATATCAACTCCTACAGTCTTTTACAATGTAGCTAAAGACAGTAAGAACCAATCATCCTGCAACCGTTTTTGGATATATCCAACCCGATCCCGTTGATTATTAGGGACGGGTATGGTTATCAACTCTATACCGTGGACTCGACCCACGCAATCGATCCACATACCCGAATTATAGAACCGCAATATTTACCCATATTTTAAAAATATATATACATATTATGTATGTGCAACAAAAATTGGATAAATGCATGAGAAATAACACAAGAAGAACTCATACAACGGCGAGTGAATAAAGATAAACGTTTTTGAATATGTGCAAAAACACAGTTGAAGATTTAACATTAAACAATTAGTTTTTATGATATTTTTATACTTGTTTTATTTTTCATCGGTTGACGCTCATTTATTTTTTTCTTTTATGTTTTGTGTAATTTCTTTCCCATATTTTTATCATTAATAATATAAAAATATGGGTTTTCTCCACCATTTAATAAAAAAATATTTGTTAATCTTCGTTATGATTTCAAGTTTTATGATTTATTTTTAATTCAGTATATCTTTCTTGATAATTCAAGGAAGTTATTAACAATAAAAATGGATAATTAAGAAAATAAAAAATGGAACAATTAATTTGTAATCTTTAAGTGACCGTGCAATGTTTACGTGATTCAATAATCAAACAAACACATCGTTGACCAATATGAAGCAAAAAAATGATAGTATCTCATTACTTTGTTTATTTTTAACAAGTTAAAAAATATATTCATTATCAATATGTAAAAATAACATTTAGAAAAGTACAACAGATTTTACGAATTTTGGGTAAATAAGTACACCGAGAACCGCTATATCCATTACAAATACGGGTATGAGTCGGGTAAAATAAGTAAAAAAAAATTATATAGACCTGACCCGTAGATGATGAAAGAACCACTTAAACCGTTACCCGAATACCTAAAAACCATTGGGTCAGGCCGGTTAGAATTGACACCGCTAAACGTAACTAAAAGGGAGATATATAACGATAATTGACAGCAACACCCTATTTTTATAGTCAACCACTAGTAGAACCTCATACAAAATGCTTAGTTGGCTGTTAACTTTTAGCAAATAAGCTGATCTTTTTATGCTGAGTGAACAATTAGGAATTTTCAAGCTTAAAACCTCTAGGTTTATCGGTCAAGTAAGCAAAGCAGTTTAGTGTTTAAGCTTGCCAACCAAATGCTGTTTCACATGTAAGAAAAAAATTTGAGTTCAAACATGAAATGAAACAAATCAAGTGACTGTTTGCTTACTCAAAAGAGTCAAATACCATATCAACAAACCAACAGAAACTAATACTATAGTCGCTCTTTAATAACATATGAAAATGAAAATGCCTTGTATAAACTAGCAGTTGAGATCCACCCAAACCAAAAATTTCAATTTTTCAACAACATCAAAATGTATAAATGGCTCTCAAATAAACAAAAGTTGAAGCCACATAAAAAAAAACATAACAATCTTTAAAAATTCTATCACCGTCAAAGGTATGGTTTCTACACCTATCCTTTCTTATTCAAGTAACTGAATTGAAGAATGAATATTTGGCTACGAGATAGTCATATTGCCTCTATACGTCATCAACTCATCATATACCATTTAGAATCCAAAATACTCTTTAAGAACCATAAACAAAAGTAAAACTATTTCTCCCTTGAGTACTCGTTTTTTTTTCCGAATTTATCAAGCACTCGACTGATTTTTTTTAGGGGAGTAAAAAATAGAGCTAGGGGATTTTCCCGTTTCATGCCTAAAACCGTCAATTAAAGAACCAAACTCAGAATCGTCATCATCGCTGTCAATATTAGTTGGAGTGAACCTATTTTGGTAACTTCTTCGTTGCAGCAAAAACACATTGAAGTAGTAACTAACCAACTCTCCTTTTTTCTTACTAGGAAAAGCCTTGACTATCTCATCCCAGAAACACTTCTCCATTGAAGGGGGATTTGATCTAATTATCCCTCGAAATGTTTCTTCGTCCTTCTTCGCCCAAGAAAGTGCCACCTCCTCACCCATTGTATTGAATTTCCAAAAAGAAAATGCCGAGCCAAGTTGAAGCTTAATTCGGATTCTTTTTTCAGCCACATGAAATCGCACGCATTCGACGGAACCTTGATATTGGCACCCACATGAATCTTGTCTTCCTTTACCCATACGTTCTCTTTCGACTAGATGTGTTTTTCTCTCTCCACTTTCAAGAGGCCACACCCGTGATCCTAACCATTTTGAGTCACTGTTATAAGTTTCATTTGTCCAATCAGGTACATTGGCTTGAAAATAAGGGCTCACAGGTACTCGTTTTCGGTGCTCTCTGTCACCTAAAAAGAAGAAAACTGAACCTGCAGAAATTGACTCGTCTTTGCCAAAGTCATCATCTAAATCACTAAAAGTATCAGAAGACTCAGAAGTAGCTCGTTTTTTACGATTCCGCTCTTTTACAGGAATGACCCTTTGACTGCTTCTTACTTTATCGGAGTCTTCATACATTGATGGATGCATAGGTCTCTTCTACAGAAAAAATAAAGTGAATAATACAATTGAATGCAAACACGAGGAAATGTTCATGTGTCCAGTGGCGGAACTAGGATTTCAAGATGGGTGGGGCTGAATTACATGTTTATATATACTTTTTTAATAGTGGGGGTGCTGAAATGATATAATCGCCAAATTTTCAGCAAAATACATAGATTTTTTTTGAGTTTTCTCAAAGTAAGAGGGGGGGGGGGGGGGGGTGTTACTTTAGCCCGTACCTAGTGCCTCCCTTGCATATGTCTGTACATGTGAGACAGTGTGATACAAAAACCATTTTTAGGCCAGAACAAACAGGAAGAGGATCACTGTAAAAACTGGATGGCCTAAACACAATATACTAATGTACTATGGTGATAAGGATAGTTCAATTCATGAAGACCACATAGATGAACTGATCAGCTAATCAAGTCTTACTAAGTTATAAACTAGTTACGAAAAAAAATTCAAGAGTTACTAAAACAGGTCGAATTTAATGCTTTCAAGACAAACATAAACCCCATAAATGACGAACTCGTTAGATTACAGTATATAATACCCCTCCGAAAACCGAAACGAAAACAAAAACTTCAGTTTACAAACAAATCTAACACATGCATGACAACAAAGATTCACTTCCCAAACCAGACACTCATTTCCATCCTGATAAAACTACTTGGGGAATAAAAAACTTTCAGAAAAAGCAACGTGACGAGAAGAAACTTGTTATAAACTAGTTACAAAATAAAATTCAAGAGTTCCTAAAACAGGTCGAATTTAACGCTTTCAGTGACAAAGATAAACCCCATTAAAGACTAACTTGTTAGATTATAGTATATAATACCCCTCTGAAAACCGTAACAAATTTTCAACTTCAGTGTACAAACAAATCTAACACATGCATGACAACAAAGATTCACTTCCCAGACCAGACACTCAGTTCCATCCTGATACAACTACTTGGGGAATAAAAAGCTTTCAGAAAAAGCAACGTGACGAGAAGAAACTTCCTAAAGTCGGTCTAATTTAGTACTAATACATATTGAGATAGGTGATATTCACTTTGAAAAACTTGATGTGCAAGTTAAACATAAAACAATATACAAACTCAATATAATTAGGACTCTAAATTTTAGAAGGGAAGAAAAGTACCGCCGAATTTGCTGGTGATTGGGTGGGCGAGCTGGCATTTCTTTTTAAACACATCATCTCACGGGCTGTCAAAACCTGTTTCCATAGCTTATCTTCACCATATCTTTTCCACTTCGATCTCTCTGGTACTAGTCCGATTTTCGGATTACATGGATCTTTCGCCACATCATGCATCCAACTAATCATTTCTGAATAACCCTCCCTTTTTCTCTTTTTACTAGGACAGTCGTTAACAAGATGCGAATTTCCTACATTACTCGTATCTAAACAACCCTTTTCTTCTTTGGAATTTGTGAACTCGCCATCTTCCTTCTTAGGATCGGAAACATCCGATACATCCTCCGAAAATTCCGTATCCACCTCCATTGAACCAGTATTCTTCAAGACACCTTCTAAGTTCTTTTCATTCGCAATTTTCTGCGACCACAAGTCAAATTTCTCCAAATACTTTGAGTATATCAATTTCAAAGCAGTACTGACCGAACAACTAAACTCCAAATCTTTCGCTACCAGACCCCAAAACCCACTTTTTGAAACCGTCTCAAACCCGCCTTTTTCTTTCACCGCTAAGTAAAGTTTCAACAAATCCACTGATTGCCCATTTCCAAGCATTGCAGGAAAAGGCCGAAAACATTTCGACGATTCTAGAAAATCCGACAAAACCTTATCAAACAGGCACCTAATATTGCTTTCTTCAACAGAAACAACAGACCCTTCGGTCCTCGGTTCCAGATTGAAAAAACAACCGTTCGTTCCAAGTTTTCGTAGTGTTTTAATCCACTCTAAAACATACCCATTGTCTAAACTCATAAACCCTGCCATGATATAAAATTCAAAACCTAAAAAATCAAATCTTTGACCCACAGAAAAAGGAATGCCACATCAAACATAAACACACCTATATATAGATACAGGAATAGATATGTAAAGATGACCCAAATGATCTTTTTTGGCGGGAAACCCAAATATGTAATTAAATTTTGAATCTTTTATCAGCTACCCAATCCAAAAAATCCCATCTTTTTCTCTCTCTAAATCCCAATGATGAGAGAGAGATGCAATGTAGGGGAGAGGAGATGGTATTTCTATTTTTAAATTTTCCATTTTTGCACAGATACAGATACAGATACAGATACAGATACAGATGTTGATTTAATTTAATTTCATTTACTGATAATAAGTATTAAGTATACAGTACCCTGTTCAATTAATCCAGAAAAATTAAATATTGTTTTCCAAAAGAGGGAGAGAGAGAGAGAGATAAATACTTGCCAGTATATTTAGGAGAGTCTCCATTTCTTTGACCTTTGTCTTTTTCCCTTTGCCCCCCTCTCTCTCTATACTCCTTTTTCTTAGGTCCCCTGTGGAAAAAATAAATCAAAGGGGTAAAGAGAGAGATAGAGATCTAATATTAGTAAAAAGGGAAATTTGTTAAGTTTGGTTTAATTAGGGTTAAGAATTTGGGGCAATTAATACTTTGTATATCTTAGATGGAAATATGTGAAAGATCTGGTGATAGGTTCAATGAATCCAAATCCATCCCTTTGTGATCCAAAAGTTAAAAAAAAAGGGTATTTTGGGAAAAAAATATGTATCGGAAATACTCTTATCGTAAATATGCGGGTCGGACTTGAAAATGACAAACGAGACCGTTTGTCATTCCTAGCCGGACTTGTGTTATGTAGAATATATACAAACAAACCTGTCGTATAGGTCTTGTATAGTTATATTATTTTGAAGCCGGTGTTGGACTATAAGTCCGATGGCCTATACAGAACTGTGTTTGATAATGTAATTTTTGTTCAGCATCTCAAATGCATACTACCAAAGCAATAGACAAACTAACCATCAAGTTTTTTTTAAAAAAAACAACCAAGCCCAGATAAGGAGCTCATATATCCACAACAAAATAAATAATACACCCAAACTATAATAGGATATCATGGGAAATGACCAATTGTTCACAACATTTTGTGAATAATAGATACAGATGATATGAATGATGTGATTTATTTTTATCATATCATATCACAACATTTTGTGAAACTAGTCATAGGGACGCAAATCAACGAAGTTGTTTACGGGCCCGGTTTTATGGGTGGGCCAAAGGGTTCAGTTCTTCGAAAAATTCCGAATTTTAGAGTCCTTCATTAAAAAAAGAGGTTGGATTTTTATACTACACTTTTTCTGAAAAAACGCACAAACCGTACATTTAATTTACGGTTTACAGAAAATACACACAAACCGTACATTAAATGTACGGTTTGTGTGTATTTTTTTTTTTTTTTTTTTTTTTTGTAATTTCAATTTGTAAAATAGGAAAAATATATAAAATATGCAAATTCATAATTCACTTAGCTATATATAATTGTTTGTTGTTTGTTTATATTAATTATAGAAATTATAATAATTGTTGATATTTGTCCCATTTTTTGTAACTGTTCGGAAAGGAAGCAACTGTTCGGAAAGGAAGCAAGCAACTGTTGGGAAAGGAAGCAAGCAACTGTTCGGAAACGAAGCAAGCAACT